>CAUYLG010045215.1:0-63209 GCA_963573385.1 Cacajao melanocephalus | reverse complement strand
TTGAGTAATTGCCACACTGTCTTCCACAATGGTTGAACTAATTTACACTCCCACCAACAGTGTAAAAGTGTTCCTATTTCTCCACATCCTCTCCAGCATCTGTCATCTCCAGATTTTTTAATGATTGCCATTCTAACTGGCTTGAGATGGTATCTCCATGTAGTTTTGATTTGCATTAAAAATATGGAATGCTTCACAAATTTGAATAGCCCCTGCACAAAAATGTTACATTCTTTATGATTGTCGATGTAGGAAATGCAATTTTATAAGAGTCATTCAGAAAGCAGCCCTCTTTGCTCTGAAATTTAAGCCACTAAGTGGAACTGGTAAAGAAATGCAAAGCCATTGAATGGCTATCCCTTTTCCCAATGCTCAGATGACATGTCTCAGTGAAGGCCCCATGGCAGTCAGGGGAGAGACTGCCAGGTAGCATGTGCACCTGCAAAAACCGTAAGAGGGAATTCTTGGTGACCAGCAGTGAATGAAGGACCCAACATCTCAGACAGGCTATCTCTGTCGTAATTGAGTCAAATCAACCAGATAACTGCTTAACTTCCTTTTGTCCGTGATCAAGAAGTGCAGGGGAATGAACAGAGTTATGCCTCTCTGGTCTCCAACAGAGACTTCCCACAGGTTCCCACCATTTCCACAGAGAGAAAACTAGAAGCACACAGTATTCCTTTAGGTTCTAGATTTTTGGCAGATAATGTAGGAGGTAATAGGGTTGGGGAATCCATTTGTTTATTAAGGAACTATGTACCAACTGCTAATAAATAATTTTATCCATAATGGCTAAAATGTACTTTGAGATGTTTGTGACTACACATTTTCATGGTCATAAAAATGTAAAACCTTTATTATAGCCATTTAAAATTTTGTAACAGTTGAATTAGATTTGAACAGCTCCTACAGCTGTTAGATTAGATTCCTACAGCTCCCTTTGTAAACTTCTGGAGGTCAGTACTTATGACCTCAGGAAATGTAAATAGTGATGTAGAGCACACGGCCACACTAAATAACAAAACCAAATGTATAAGAAAGAAAAGGTAACAAAGGGGAATAATCCTAAGTGAGTAGGGTGCAAAGAGGGTTGACAGTCATACTCAGAAGCCTCCATAGATTGACATTAAAATGTCTGCCATGCTAACACGGGGAGGATGGGCCCCAGGGCAGAGAGTGTATCCAATGGGGATGGGATGTGTGAATAGAGCCACCCCGTCCTCCATGCTGAAGACAGAAAGTCACGTGTAGCAGCAGAAGCATAATTATTTAGTCTAAAATGAGTAAAAAACCAGGAGAACCATTGAAAAGTGTCGAAAGTTACTATGGGTATGTGTGACAGATAAAAATCTGAAGTGAAAAGCAATAACGCCATGTGTAAAAAATATTTTTTATCATAATGGTGTAAGAACAATATAATAAAATTGGGAAAAGTCGTAAAAAAACTATAAAAAAGTAGTGAAAATTTATTAAGAATACTTAATTAATGGTATTTATATAAAACAATTGTATACCATTAAAAATCATGTTGAGAAGAAAATCTTAAGGCCTGGAGAAATGCAGAAAATGTGTATAAAAGGATAGGCTACACAGATGTATTCATGATACCTACTTTTTTAATGATTTACCTATGTGTATGGGAGAGGGAGAGAAGCGAGAGACGGATTAAGAAATACATCAAAAGATTCACTAATTATCTCTATGTGATGGAATTATTTGTGATTCTAAATTGTATTATTCATATGTGTATTTTCCAATTTTCTGTAATAAACATGTCATACTGAGAAAAATATTTCTCGAAATGAACAAAACTGAAACAAGATGAAAGCGTATGACTATTCTGTTGTGTCTATAGTCTCAAGTTTCAAATCTACTAAATTCAGAGGTGAGGAGTAAAACTTTAGACAAGTTAACGACTGTCTGGGGAGCTAGTTTGAGTGACATTTGAATCAATTAATGGCCAGAATATAATGAAAGGTCAACCATCCAATTACAAGACAGAATTTCACAGGGAAACCTACTGAGTAAGTGCTTCTGAGAAAAAGCTAAGAAAAAAAATCACGGGTTCCAGGGCTAGTAAAGAGCTCCATATGGTTAGGCTAAATTCAGCATAATTTTGATTCACTTATATTGCATTTCCTACTAAGCCAGCCATGTCCCCTGATATGCACCACATGTAGGTATCTGATATTTATTTATTGACCAAAGCCTTGAATGAAACCAGCAGTGCCCACTTACCTCATTAATCATTCATTTAATTTTTCTGCAATAGCAGTCTGTTTTACTCTGTTTTTAAAAAAGCATATTTTTCTAATATGAATGCTCTATATCTGCTCTGAGGATAGACAGGCTTTTCTAGGTCTGTTTACCAACAAATTAAAAATATGAGCAGTTGAGAATTTGTCTCTCAATGTCTTGCATTAATGTCCTGAATGTGTAATTTATCTCTAGCACATTATGGCACCAACATCTACACTTCCTTTTCTTTCTTTAGTCTAAGCTATTCTTTTCCTGTTATACTGTTTCACACAGTAAAATTTATATACATAGGAGGGAGAAACCAAAAAAGGTTAATCTGTCTCCATGTTTGTGCTGAGAATGCAGTTTGCAACTTGAAAGAGTTTGTGTTTCTGTGCTTGAATGGCTAGCTTCTCCTGGAATGATATCACTCCCATTTCCACAAATAAAATTTCAAAATATTTTTCTCTATACTTTCATGACAATACAAATTTCTGGTTTTCCTTTTAAATCGAGTTTTTCCTTCTCCATCTTTTTTGTAGCCTATTTTTTTTTCTTTAAAAATTTAATTGTTTTACTTTGGACTATCTCAAATGTTCTTTCTAATTTCAGATTGCACATTTTCATGGGTTAATCTGATTTACTCCAGGACTTCTGTTACCATATATACACCCCCATGACACACACACACACACACACACACACACACATGCACGCATGTACGCACACACGTACACACGCGCGCACAACTTTTCTCTCTCCCCTGACTTCCAGGAACAACTGCCTCCTAGACATCTTAAAGTGGATGTCTTCTAGGGACTCTGACTCTAATACATCTTAAAGAAACCCAAGGCCTTCTCACATAAAAAGATTTTTTTATTGGTGTTTGCTCTTTTGGTAAATTGCACCATCTTTCCCAGATTCCCCAAAACAGGGAGCTGAGAGTCACTCTTAAACCCGTCCCCCATCTTCTTAAATACCTATATTAAAAGATCAACATTGCTACTGATTTCAACTCCAAACTATATCATGAATATTTTCTTCATTTCCTTCATCACCATTCTGAACACCACAATCACTTTTCGGTATTTCATGCAGTGTTCTTGCAAGGACGGAATCTCTATCATTTCCTCCTGCAAGCTTACTCTACATTGCTCTCAGGGTCTGTTAGACTAGGTGAGGCATCCCGCATGTGAGTTTCCATAGTATTGTTTTCTTACTCCATCACAGAACTCTCTGAAAGCTAAGATTTTACACATGACATGCATAAAAACATTTGGAGAAATGCATGTGATTATATGCCATTCCATGAACTAGTATACCACACAAGTATATCAATATTTAAGGCATACACCATGTTTCCTTGCTACTCCTGTACCCTCAAGAGCAAGCATGGTTCCTAGCACATAGCAGACCCTCAATAAAGAATGTATTATGTTAAATGAATGAATAAACTAAAGAATTCATATCATAATTTAACTGGAGTTACTAGGGAAAATAATATTTCCATTATTGTCCTGAATTTGAGAGAAAGATGAGTGACTTAGTTACAATGCATTGTGGACTAATTTCTTATTGTAAAATATCAATTCATGTTTATGTTAATTCAGAATTAGGTACTTTGAAAAACAGGTAAATTTGACTGCCATGGGAAAAAGTTAAACCGCTTAGAATGCAAAGAACAGATCTACCAAGGGTGTTCTGGTAAGTTAAGACAGGCTCTTCTTCAAACCTAGCCCCTAAACATTGTTTTATCTGAGATAGTTCAAGTCACTCTTTAAAAGAGGTAATAGGACACAATCCCTGCCAAATTACAAAATTCCAAGATGTTATTGCATTTTTTGAGGTTTTCTTCCACATTTTATCATCTGCTGTTCTCAGATGAGAACGCAAATGTGTTATAAGAACTATAAGTCAAAGAAGCCACCTTTGAGGTATTTCAGTTTTAAATGCTCAACATCACTAATCATCAGAGACATGCAAGTCCAAACTGCAATGAGATATCATCTTACTCCTGTCAGAATGGCTGTTATTAAAAAATAAAAAGTAATAACATATACTGGTGAGGATGCAGAGATAAGGGAACTTTTACACCTTGTTGGTGGGAATGTAAGTTAGTACAACTTTTATGGAAAACAGTATGGATATTTCTCAAAGAACTAAAAATAGAATTACAATTCAATCCAAAAATCCCCCTACTTGGTATCTTCCCAAAGGAAAACAAATCATTATATCAAAAATATGCTGGCTCTCATATGTTTATTGCAGCAGCATTCATAATACCAAACACATGGAATCAAACTGAGTGTCCATCACCAGACTGTTGGATAAAGAAAATGTGCTAAATATAGACTGTGGAATACTCCACAGCCATAAACAGAATGAAATCATGTCTTTTGCAGCAACATGGATGGAACTGGAGGCCATTATCTTAAGTGAAACAAATCAGAAACAGAAAGTCAAAAACCACAAGTTCTCACTTATAAGTGGGAGCTAAATAATATGCACATAATGACATACGATGTGAAATGACAGACATTGGAGGCTTGTAAAGGTATGGCTAGGTGATGGGAAATTACTTAATGAATAACAATTTAAACTATTTGTGTGATGGATACCACAAAAGCCACAACTTCATCACTATGAAATCTATGTATGTAACAAAACTCTACTTGTACTCCATAAATGTATACAATTTAAAAAGTTTGCATTTTACCGAAAGAGTCTAGTTAAATTTATAGAATATCCCCATCAGTATCAACCAGCATAAAGAAGGCAATAGAGAGAGAGATGGTGGAGGGTGGGACACACATGAATTTTGGGAATAGACAATCGCTTGGTGAATCCCAGCCCTCAGATTTTACTACCCGTGTACACTTGGGTAATAATTTTCAGGTCAATAATAATTTCGCTTTGAGATGAGACTCAAGTGGATGCTTTCTTGACACTTGTCTTTGTGGAGATTTTTCTTTTATTGCTGACTTTCCATATAATTCTTCCCAATCTCATTTTGAAACTCTCCTGCATGCTGCCCTCCTGCACTGTCACTACCCATCAAACCCTGCGCACAGACGGCAACAGAAATGATTGCGGGTGTTCCTTCTCCTCCCTGAGTTTCACTAATCAGTTTCCTCTGCTTTTATCTGCATTTTATGGCACATCATTTTTGTAAGGGAGTTGCCTTTTTTTAAGTGTCCATGATCAAATCTATTTGAGGAATCTTGTATACTCTAGTTCCCTGTGACGACTGCATAAGGCATCAGAGTACTGCCACATCTCTGTGTTTTAGGAAGGGTCAGATGAGCTTGTCCAAATGCTCCAGGCAATGCTGGGCTCAGCAAGAAAGTTTAGGCACAGTCTGTAAAAGTCACTTTAGGATGCACTTGGCCTAGAGCCCTGAAACCCTTTACTCTCTCTCTCACTTACTAGTTTTGTTATTTAAGTATCCATTAACAGATAAATGGGAAAAAACGGGGTGTGTGTGTGGGGGGGCATGTGTGTGTGCGGGTGTGCACACATGCACAATGGAATATTATTCAACCACAAAAAAGAATGAAACTCTGTCATTTGCAGCAACATGGATGGAATTGCAGGTCATTATGTTAGGTGAAATAAGCAAGACACAGAAAGACAAATATCACCTGTTCTCACTCATATGTGGGAGCTCAAAATGTTAATCTTATGGAGGTAGAAAGTAGAATGGTGGCTACCAGAGGCTGGGAAGGTTGGAGAGAAGATTAAAAAGAGGTTGATTAAAAGGTACAAACAGTTCTCTTCATTCCACTCCCCCTCCCCTTTCTGATTCCCCTTCCCAGCCTCTGTGAACCACCAATCTACTGTCTACCCCCAGGAGTTTCACTTTTTTAGCCCCCACATATGATTGGGAACATGTGGCATTAAAAGTACTTATACTACTTTCTGCAATGACTAAAGGACTTTTAGTAACAGCTTTAGGTTAAAATTCCAAAGACTATTAAGTCCGGTGGAAATGAACACATAAATAAAGAATATTTCTAGTAAAAAATATTTTTCCTGCCCCAGAAAGTAAATTAAAAAAAAAAAAAGCCAAGATGATTGAAAAAAAAAAAAAAACACCCAGTTATCATTAAGGATTTTCTGTCATCCAAGAAGAAGCAGATATGGAATAGATTTATAAGTTTTCTAAAAATAACAGAAGCAAGAGAGGTAGATGATACTGTTGTCAATGTGACTGTAAGGCTGGTGGTAGAAATAAGCTAACTTTACCAGGAAACACAAGACAAAGTAGGTAAACTATCTGTGTGAATGCCCACCATATAGAGCTCTCTTAAGGAGCTGTGAGAAATAGTCCAGCCTAAACTGCTGCTTTTCATCCTTTAACTGTTTCTCAGAACCAGCAGATACGGATACAAAAATACAGTTAGGTAGGAGTACATTCTAGTATTTGATAGTATAGTAGGGAAAGATAGTTAGCAGTGCTTCATTGTATATTTCAAAATACCTAAAACAGAAGAATTGCAATCCTCCCAATACAATAAAAGACAATTGTTTGAGGTGATGGATACCCTAGTTACCTTCATCTGATCATTACACATTGTATAAATGTATCAAAATACCATGTGTCCCCAGAATAAGTACAACTACTATACGTCAATAAGAAAGTATAAGCCCTTTTTGTCTACCAAATTATTTCCAAGCTGCTTACTTTCATGTTCCATATCCCTAGGGCAAGCCAATTAAACTGAATTCAAATGTGTTATCACACTTTGCTCACTTCATTTCTTTCATGTAATACTCTCTCATTTCCTATCTCAGTTTCTAGGTATTAGAAATTGCTGCATTTCTCCTAAGTCATGTCTTGACTTGCCAGTGATTTAATAAACAGTACACAGTAACACATGCCAACAAGACAAAATGCCAAAAGTACAGGAATCGTATTATAAATCCAGCAGAATGATGTGTGTGTTTTGTGAAACAGTAATTCCTCTCGCATCTACATAAACACAACTGATAACTATTCACACTTTAACACAGAATTCTGTGATTCTGTTGAAACATCTGCTCCAGTTATCCGGTTCTTAAAGAAGCGATCTTTAGAAGGTTTAGATGTTATTCTCTTTTTTTTTCACAGATTACAGTAATTAAGAGGAGATAGTCCACAAAATCTTTGTCAGAGTGATTCTCATTTGGCAAGTCCTTTCATTTGGCTCAAGCTTTCTAAATTAAATTATTTAAAAGTTCATATTTCATAATATCTTCATTGAAAATGATAAAAAGCTAAAAAATAAATTACCTAACATTTCTATTAATATTAAAGTACCAAAATGTGGCAGTTGTAATAGATACAATATTTTAAAAGAAATATGGATGTCAAGAATTCTGAAAGAAGAAAAAGGTACTACACTAAATCATCTATCAGGGATGTGTAGTATCCTGTATCTGATATTTTTCTGACTCCTCAAAACGTAATATTCTGATATTATAACATACTTTTTGAATATGGCTTTAAGACGAAATAATTCTTTAAATTTAAACGTGTATAGATATCGTATCTTGTGGAGCTTGATCTATTAACAAACATGCCACTCAACTCCCCAGGATGAGTTCTAAATTGAATAAAATATACACTGTCATCCACATCTAACAGCTGGTGTGACAGTCATGTCTGTTCTTCTGATGAAGTCAAAAGATAAAAGAAAGACCACTGATGACTGAAATTGAAAGATCGACATTTCTCCATCTGCCTGTGCACATGGGAATGACTTGCTCCTTTTCTCTTCCCTTTAGCTGAAAAGATTGTGTGAAAATCAAACAATATCAGAACTGAACAGTGCTGATAACAGTGATCTCTTACAGATGTGTTTCAATAAAAAGTCACTGGTGATAAAATATGCTGTGAAAACAATCTTCTACCAAGGGGACACATACTTAGAATAGATCCACATGTGACACTGGTTATTGACTTACAGGTAACAACATTTCAAAAAATACAACTTGAACAGAAGAAAAACCAATAGTCAAGTGTTTTAGTTCATTCAGACTACTATAACAAAATACCTTAGACTGGGTGGCTTATGAACAACAGAAATGTATTTCTCACAGTTCTGGAGGCTGGACGTCCAAGACCGAGTTGCCTGAAGATTTTGTGTCTGGTGAGGGACTGCTTTCTGGTTCAGAGATAGCATTTTTTCCTGTGTCTTCACATGGCTGAAGAGGTCAGCTAGCTCTCTGTAGTCTCTGTATGAGGGGACTAAGCTCAATCACAGGGCCCCTATCCTCATGACTATCACCTCCCAAAAGACTCTTAATACCATCACTTGGAGGTTAGAATTGCAACTTATGAATTTTTAGGGACACAAACATTCAGACCGTAGCATCCAGTCATTGCAACACATACATATCAGCAGGACTCTGTCTGTAGCATTGCCCTCATATTAAGTAGCCACGTGGTCTGATGGTGCAGTGAATATGTTAGTATAACCAAATGAAACACTGAAAAATAATCATACTGTAAAACTAGCTTGGTCATAAAAACAACTTTAAGTATGACTGTAAGTCTTTAGATGAAAGCAATCCATCTCTACCTTCAAACCATCAAGAATGTGTTAGAAACTCCTGTTATAAATGCTTTTTCTTGCATTAGAAATAAAATATTATATGGACAACTCAAAAATCTAAATTTCAAAGCTCTGCCCTCATGGTGAATTTATCACAGACATAATGGGCTTGGGAGTGTATAAATATATTTCTCTCAGAATTTTCCTGGTAATAAATATTCTATTAAAATGCTTTTATGAACCATGCTAAAATGTTCATTTTTGTCCAATAGATAGACTTTGCCTTTTGCGCTATGGGTTCCTGAGAACTTTTGAAGTTAATATTAAAAGTTAAATTTATTATTATATTTATTACAATCATTGTTTTAGAAATTTGCAAAAATATCAAAAGCAATCATGGCATTCTATGTCAACATCTTGTCTGTAATTTAAAGAATAGATAAACCAAGGGCTATTGGATAAATTTTAGTACAGCCCTGCAAGTTGTCATATTTAGACATCCAATAGACTGTGTTACAAAACAGTATGGATACCATAATATAAACTCCATAAAATTATCCACAGAATGTATGATGGTTGATCATGTGTCAATATCACTGGGCTATGGATGCCAAGACAGTTGATAAAACATTGTTATTGGTTGTGTCTATGAGAGTAATGTTGGGAGATTAGCATTCAGACCCATAGACTGAGTACAGAATGCCCTCCTCTTTGTGGGTGGGTACCATCCAACCGAGGGCCTGAATAGAAAAAGGTAGAGGAAGGGCAAATTTGCTTCTGACTGAACTGGGGCGTCCTTCTTTTTCTGTCTGTGAACATCGGCACTCCTGCTTCTCAGGCCTTTGGACTTAGACCATGACTTACACTCTCACCCCTGCTACCAAACTGACTCAAGGCTTTAGATATGGACTAAATTACATCACTGGCTTCGCCACCTTGAAGGGGGAAGATCGTGAAACTCCCAGTGTTCATAATCACAAGAGCTAGTTGCTATAATAAATCTAATTATCTCTCTCTCTCTTTCTGTGTATGTGTCTATATACACACACACACAGAAACAAACACACACACACACATACATATATATGCATGAGGATATAGTATGTTCTCTAAATCAGGACCATATTATACATACTGTTTTATAACTATCCTGTCAATCATTAATCTGCCAGCTTGCTTCACCTCTCAAGACCATCATGATTACCGTGGCCTATGTTTCCATTTCTCCTCTCCTAAGCCACACTGTAACCTGAGCAATTCTAACAGCATTCATTCCAACCTTCCATTCCTTGCTCTCCCACACATCAAGAAAGATCATCTCCACATGACGATTTGACCACACACCCGGCCAATCCTCACTTTAAAATCCCTACTGGTTTCTAGTCAAGGTTTCATGCTGGCCTTCTTTCGGACCTGCACCTTCTCATCAAGGGGTCCCTGCACAAGCTGTTCAACTGCCTGGTGTGTTCTTCCCTCTCCACATGTTGCACACACCTGGCTCATCATGAGCTCTCATCTGGAGGATCAGCACCTCTGACAAGTCTTCCCAAACCTTCTGTCTGTCTCATACCCTTGATTACCACACTCTTCCTTCACAAAAGTGTGTGTTCTACAGAAAACAGTCTCACCAATGCTACTTTCATGCCACTGCTCGTTGTTCAAGATCTTACTGATGTGAATACTGATAACTTTTCCTGTAGCATCCTAGAGTAGCCCCTCAGCTAAGATAACTCACACCATGTCTAGAATTTGAGATTCTTAATAGCAAGTCTTATTCATGCTGTCATTAAGTGGAGCAGACATCAGTCTACTCATATATATCATAAAATTTACTTTCCACCTATGCCACTAGTTCAAATTATGTTGTTTCCTTTTCTGATCAGAACCCTCCTCCTCAGAATTCCACAGCATGTGGAAGATTCGGTGACTCCGGTATATAAGAATGCGAGCCCTACCTTCATGGAAATGAGGCTTACCGCATCCTTTACTATTTTCTAGTTACAGTTCTTCATCCAAGCCTGTGTATCTCTCATTTAGGCGTGTTTCAGCCTCACTTCATTTAACAGTCTTCACAGAGGCCCTCGTTCCTATGTATTTACTTGCCCTACTCTACATCCAGTTGCGTGCCATCTACATCGAATGCACACTCTAGATTAAGAATCGACCACATCAAATAATGACTCACATGCTATGACGAGCATAAGAGGTAGGTATTTCATCATTCTAGACCTGCTCTTGAGTTAAAATGGTAGAAGCATTTTGACATTTCTAGACCAGTTCTTGAGTTACAATGGTGGAAGCACAGTCAGAGAGGGAAAGAAAGCACAGCACGAATGCTACATGACTTTTCACTTCCAGGAACTATTTTCAGGTGTACTTGAACCTAGTGGTGGCCCAGGTGCCATGTTAAATTACAATGGGGTACAGTGGCACAGTCTCTCTCATCAAAGGCTCTGGACTCGCCTATTTCCTCAATTCTTCCAATGATTGCATTAGTAGGAACGTTCTAGAGCTGTAAGCCAGTTACTCCATAGTGTGGGTGTCTTAGAGCAGTGCATCATGACGAACTGTTTTGCTGAAATACAGTTGGCAATAGCAAGAAGAATCCTTCAGTTCAGTGCCTCAAGTATAGAAAGAACCAGATTTGTCAACATTCATCTTTATCTTCAGAGATTTCTGTATTTGAACTTACTTCATTTTAGTCATAGAGGAAGGAAATTGATAATTATGCTTTACTGGAAATACAAATCTCTTAAGCTATAAACTATCCATCCTTTATAAATGTAAAGAATTGGATCCAGCTTCAGTTGCCCAAAAGATGACTTAAAAGATTATGACACCAAAATATGGAACGTCATGCAGTCACTAAATTCATGTTCGGGTAAAATATTTAAAACCATGGAAAAATATTCACAAAATGGTATGAGGTTTAAAAAAATCAATATGTATACAATACTCATCCAAATTTTAGGTGTGAGTTTTATACCCACTCCACTCATTCACCCACTCACACAAAGAGAAGAGGGCATGTATTAAACATGGTAATACTGATTTTCTCTGATTAGTGGGTCTACAGGTGACTTTCATTTTCCTTTGTTTTTATTTTCCAATGCTTTTAAAATAAATGTGTATTCCTTCTGTAGCTAGCAAAATGAAACATCTTACAAAAATAACTTTCAAAAATTACATATAAGTACTTTACAATATTAATGTACATGATTCAAATTTTAAAATTTCCTCTAATAAAATATAAAAGAAAAAGATTATCTTGAAAAGTACTTTCTAAGAGGCAATATAATTTATCAAAAATAAAAGCATAAATAAATGAACAGAGTAAATAACAAAAAACTTTTCTTAGACCTTGGGCATAGATGGTACAGATGTGTTTCTCGAACTTATTAAACCCAGGTAAAAACATCATTTGCCCATATTTGTGTCAGACAGCTATGAAATGCTGCAATGTAGACACTTCTCAAACATACATAATTCAAAGGATTTCATGTAAAATTATAGAAACTTCATAAAGTATATATTTTTGAGTTGCATGCTCTTACATCTAAAGAATATTTTTTTCTTCTACTGAAAAATAAGTCCAGAAAAGAAAATCTTAACCGTCAACATTGGAAGTTTTAAAAACTGTTAACTCACAATACAGCATGTTATAATAAATTAACTCACATGCTAGGTTAAAATACAGGTCTTTTATTTTCCTGTGTAGACACTTTATATGAAGAAGAAAAATAAAATTAGAGAACTCAATGACAATAAAAAATCATGTACAAAATATGACAAATTTCATTGTAAAGGATTGTCAATATAATGCTAAGTTTTGTGCCACAAATATAACACAGAAGTAATGGAAGGAGTTCAAAAATGTATTGCTATTCTAACAATGGCAACCACGATGAAGAGAATTCCTGAATATTTAATACATCTGTACAAAATGGTCTACTTGAAATTTTTATTCCACGGTACTGTAAGAACATCTTGAGTTCACTGCTGAGTGGCTGCTGAGTGAATCGATATGTCATTAGACACAAACTACTTCACGTAGTAACTTCAGTTGGCAATCACAATAAATGAGCAATAAAATCAGATTTGAAGAATTCAAAATCCAGCCATTCTTTAAAATTACTTCATTTTTTGAACTTAAATATAGTGTCACTACAGTTGGACAAAACACCAATCATAAAAACTACTAAAATAATTACATATTTTTTTAGGATCTATGCCTTTGAATTTTTTTTTTTTGCAATTTGAAGAGAAAAATCATGGAGTAGCAAGACATATCTATTTGCTCTTAACAATTATGTCAAAATTAAGATAAAATGATGTGTTTTCTTACTCAAAAGAATAATTGTAATAAGCTGAAAGGGTCTAAAATGGTATTGAGAATTATCTCATAAAAATTAAGCATTTTGGTAGTTGTGTAATGATTTGCACTATGTTCAATGGGGCACATTTATTTATATATTCAGCAAAATTTCAATCTATGTCTGCTCTAGATCATTTGTGTGCCTGATTTCCCTGGGCTCAGCTTGTAAACCCTCATTTCCTCTCCCTAAGCAATCTCTTAGATATTCTCTGCTTGTCTGCATGCTACACCACAGACTGCTATGACAGCAACAGTTCTACTAGAACACAATCACTGCCTTACCAGAAAGCATTGCTGACCTCTTCACTTAAATTATGAGTCCCCTATCTCCCAATCTATGTCTGCCCTAGATCATTTGTGTGCCTGAGTCCCGTCTCCTGAATGCTGTCTCACATTTATTGTCATCAAAACTTTATACTTCTTCTAACTTTTTATGACATTAACCCAATGTTCTGTCCCTCTTTATACACACACACACACATATATACACACATACATACACATATATGCATATATCACATATTTATTATGTATATGGTCCTCCTGTGTTTTCCTAACACAGACATGCTCTTTATATTTTTTATTCTTCACTAAAATTGCAGAGTGTAATGCCAAACTAATTCCATGTACACTGTAAATGCTTATTGAGGAAAGGGATAGACTTGAATTTATGTAACATCCCACTGCTGGAGGATGGACAGGCAGAACCATGCAGAGAATAAAGTTCTTGATTTCAGAGTTTATTTGTAAGAACATCCTTTGCCAAAGCCACACAGCTAGGAAGAGGACTATTTGGGTTTACGCTAAGGAGCATACAACTCTAGAATCTTTGCCATTTGCCACAATGTTTTATTTCAACCTTTAGGTCAAGGAACCATTTTTAAATCTATTTCTTTTACTTTAAGACTTTACCATTTTTATTACACACACACACATACACACACACACACATCCCATGGCCAGAATCTGTTACTAGCAGTTTTATTCATGCTCAAAAGTTTTATTCAGTATGTCAATACAGTTCTCCATTAGAGAGCTATATATATATCAATAATCTGTGCATTAATTTATTCCTTAGCATTGGCTGGGCTGAGCTTGAGGAAAACACTCATTTCGTCTCCCTAAGCAATCTCGTAGACATTCTCTGCTTGTTCTGTATGCTACACCACAGAGTGCTGTGACAGCAACAGTTCTACTAGAACGCCATGACTGCTTTACCAGAAATCACTGTTGATCTCTTCACTTATTCATCATATAAATGCAGGTGATGCGAGAAGGCGATATGAAATCTATTGTCATATCAACACACACACACATTGTCAGCTGTCTGAGATCTGCCAGATCCTCCAGTATAGACTCTCTTTTGTCTGTTTTTTAACGACCACTTATTTAGGTAGCAGAATTTGAAAGGTGCTGACTCTTACTACCTTTGTGCAAGTTGATGTAGGTCTTGATTCTTTTCCAGCTAATTATCATTTTATAAGTTCATTCTGATGGCCCAGAAAGAACTTATTTTTAGAAATGCACCGTGAGAGCAGCTGCAGGAGCTCCTCAGTAGCAGACCTAAACACATCTCATACTTTCTATATATTTAGGATTTAAAAAGCAAATACATTTTAATTAATATCTATGTCAAAATCCATTTTGCTTCCTTGAGTGCATATGAATTGACAGTATTACTGAGATGATATCTCTTGTAGAATCTTCTTAATATTTTTGGTTATGAAATGAGTAAATAAAGCCATTCCCAAGAAGAAAGAACTCCTAAAGAGAAAGACTGCTTTTAAAGAATACAAAAATATATATATATAATCCTCCAAAGAAACAGGATTATATTTTATTGTTATTACATTTGCATTATGTTTTTAGTATAAATACTGGTGCAATGTCTCATCTATCTTATCTCTTACATCAACCTTATTAACATATTTAATACATTTCTGATATACAAAAATGTAATACTGTTGTACATAATCATTTTCATCTATAAGTTAAGGCCATATAATCTTTCAAAACAAAATGGAAATCCCCAGTCTCATAACAAAGTTCAATGGCATAAGCTTTCTTAATGTCAATGAACAGTGGGTTAATGAAATGTTTCTTAGGATTTCTGCCAGTGACGAATGACTATAACATTTGCACTTATGGAGTTATCCCAGGAATTCTAATAGTCCTGTCTTTATAGCTGCCTCATGAAATTAAGTATAACCTTTGTAAGAATCTGTGCCCCTTACTAACCAATAGATATGCACATATGCAATAGTTTGTAGGTGACTATTTACATAGGGAAACCTAGTACAGATATTTTCACAGAATTTTTCTGAAAAAGAATATAAAATTACAGATAGTGACTTCTATAATATTTTTCTCAAGTCACAATGAAACTTGGTCTTTCTTGATCTCCTGAAACATAAAATTATGTATAATTTTTGTTGGAAAACCCACACTTAAAAAACATATTTTAAATTACTATTTTATTTCAGGACAGTTTTAGACTTGAAAAGGAATTGTGAAGATACCACAGAGTGTTTCTATATACCATATACAAGTGTCCTCGATCCCCAATTCTTACATTAGTATAGTATAACTGTTATAATTAATGAAATTCTACAGATACATTACTTTGAACTGATGTGCTCACTACATGCAAATCCCTCTAGGTTTATATCTTATTTTGCATCTGTTCCAGGACCTCATCAGAATACTACATTGCATCTATTAGTCCTATCTCCTTGGGTTACTCTAGGCTGTGATGGTTTCCCAGACTGCCCTTGTTTTTTATGATCTTGACAGTTTCAAGGAGTACTAGTGATGAATTTTGAAGACTGACCCTCAGTTGGGATATGCAGGACATTTTCTTATGGTTAGACTCTGCCTGTGTGGTTTTGGAGGTGTCCCACAGAGGTGGAATGCCATTCCCGTAACATGACATGAAGGGTATGTCATATCAGTATGGCTCACCACTCTTGAGGTTTCTGTCACCACCTGACTGACGTAGTCTTTATCAAGTCTCTCCACTGAAAAGTCACTGTTTTTCTCCCTTTCCAGATTGTAAACTTTGGAAAGAAGTCACTTGGGGCAGCCTATATTTCAGGAGTAGGGGTTTATGCTACAATTCTCTGAGGATGTAGAATCTACATAAATTATTTGGAATTCTTCAGCACAGTAGATTTGTATATTCTACCTCATTTATTTATGTTATTTGTGGATTAATGAATATTTATTTCATATTTAAGTAATAAGCCAATACTACTATTTCATCATGTTGCTCAAATCATTTCAGCATGAGCCACTGGGAAGGAGTTCTTTCAATTGGCTCTGAATTTCTTTGACATACTCCTTTAAAAAAAATCACCTTCTAAGTTTTGAGCACTACAAGCTGATGCAGGCTCATCTTACAAATTTTATGCAAGACCTAGATTTAGTCATTTTTCCAAAAATCACTTTTTTTTTTTAACTGGAGAATTATATGGGGACCCAGGATTTTGGAGGTCAGCGTGCTCATTGCTATGAAAGTATCATGGATTTGGCCCTCTCAGCTGACAGAGGAGGGAAATGTGCGTGCGTGTGTGTGTGGGTGTGTGTATTAACATATATATATGTGCACACATAAATATTTCTATGCATAACCATCTGTAACCCTATTAAGCTAAACATGAGCTCATACTGATATTGTGAACTCTAATCCATCACCACATGAGTCACTCTAGACCCTCCCCTGGCTTATTTGCAAATTTCTACTGCATCAATGAGAAAGCTGCCTCCCACCATCCATTTATGTAATTGTCCACTTCCAGTGTACATGTGACATGTGTGGCAGTATCAGAATTTCTTTTTTTGAGACTGAGTCTCACTCTGTTGCCCAGATTGGAGTGCAGTGGCACGATCTCGACTCACTGAAACCTTCACTTCCTGAGTTCAAGCAATTCGCCTGTCTCAGCCTACTGAGTAGCTAGGATTATAGGGCCATGCCACCATGCCCAGGTAATTTTTTTTTTTTTTTTTGTATTTTTAGTAGAGATGGCCTTTCATCATGTTGGCCAAGCTGATCTCAAACTCCTGACCTCAAGTGATTACCCCACCTTGGCCTCCCAAAGTGCTGGGATTACAGGCGTGAGCCACAGCACCCCGCCCGGAATTGTTAACCCATGCCTCCATGAGATGTAACTTTGTGGACTGAAGTAGAGTGCTAAGGTGTTTTGCCTTAGTCTTACAGAGGCCACTCATCATTGACACCTCTCTTTTTTCCATCCTCTTCAGGAAAATTGTTTCAGTGGTTTGCAATATATTTATATTCTCTTGTCAAATTCTGTATTCCATCTTTGGATCCCAGGACATCCTAAATGATTGTTTTTGTTTACCTACATTAACGTTCACATTTTGTGCTATAAGTTTCTTTTTTGTTCACAAAGGCATGGTGTCATGTATTCACGATCACAATATCATACAGAATAGTTTTACTGCCCTAAAAATCCCTTATGCTTCATTCACCTATTTGACTTTCCTCTTTGATCTCCAAATCCCTGGCAACCACTGACATTTTTTACTCTCTCTGTAGTTTTTACCATTTCCAGAAGCCTTTTAAAACTGGCTTCTTTCACTTGGATGGCATATGCATTTAAGATTTATCCGTGTCTGCTCACGGCTGGTTAGCCCGTCCTGTTTTATTGCTGACTCCTGTTTCATTACATGGTGATCCACAGTTTGTGTATCCACTTGTTTACAGAAGGACATTCTTGGCTGCTTCCAAGTTTTGGCAATTATGAATAAAGCTGCTATAAATATTTGAGTATAGGCTTTTAAATGGACATAAGTTTCAACTCATTTGTGTAAAAACCCGGGAACATGATTGCTGGATTGTATTGTAAGACTATATTTAACTTCGTTAAGAACTGCCAAGTGTCTCCAAAGTGGCTGTGCCATTTTGTTTCCACCAGCAGTGAATGAGAGCTCCTGCTGCTCCACATCGTTGCCTATGAATGTCTTAGTAGGTTTTGTTTGGCTTTGTTTTGTATTTTAGCCACTGGAATGGGTACATGCTAGTTCTGCATTTTGTTAGAATTTACAATTGTCTGATAACAAATGCTGCTGAGCATCTTTTTATATACTTGTTTGCCACTGTATATCTTCTCTGGTGAGGGGTCTATTAAGATCTTTTGCCCATTCTTAATTGGGTTGTTTGTTTTCTTATTGTTGAGGTTTATGAAGTCTTTGTATATTTTAGCCATAAGTTCCTTCTGAGATAATTCATAGGAACAGGGAGTAAAGTGGTGGTGAATAGAGGCTGAGAGTTGGGGAAATTGAGATGTTGGTCAAAGGACAAAAATCTTTAGCCAGATAGGAGGAATAAATGCAAGAGACTGATTACATATCATAGTGACTATACATGGTTAAGAACAGCATATTGTATAATTGAGGACTAATATTTTAAGTGTTCTCATTGAAGAAAATGATACGTATGTAAGGTAATGCATATGTTAATTAGCTTGATTTAGCCATTCCACAATATATACCAATATCACAGTGTCATGTTGTACACTATAAATATGTACAATTTTATATGTCCAAAAAACCCTGCCAAACAAAATAAAATTATCAGATACTTGTTTTACATATCATAGTCCAAGTTATCAATTTTTCTTTCATTGCTTACAATTTTGATATTAACAGATGTATAAAAACTCATCATCAAATCATAGGTCACCTAGATTTTACCTATGATTTTTTCTGAAAGTTTTAAAGTTTTATATGTTACATTTAAGTCCATGACTCAGTTTGAGTTAATTCTGTGAAAGATTTAAGATCTGTTTCCAGGTTCATTTTTTTGCACAGAGAAAACCAGTTGTTCCAAGACTGTTTCTTTAAAAATGTACTTTTTCTCTTTTGCTTTGCTGTTCTTTGTCCATGATCACTGAGCTATACTTATATTGGTCTACTTGTGGGCTATCTCTTTTGTTTCATTGATGTATATGAAAACTTTCTATTCTTTCATGAAAACCTGTGTTGATTACTGTAGTTTTATAATCAGCATGTCAATGTAGCTTGTGGTTTCATTAATTTTTCTATTTTTTCCTATTTTTAATTTATTTCTGCTCCAATTATTATTAACTCTTCTGTTTGATTTAGGCTTTGTCTTTTTTCTCTAGTTTCCAAAGGGGAAAGCTTAGATTACTGCTTTTATATCTTTCTTCTTCTCTAACACATGTATTTAATACTATAAATATCTCTCTAAGCTTCGATTTTGTTGCATCCCATACATTTTGATACCTTGTACTTCTGTTTTTATTTAGCTGAAAATATATTTTAAATGATCTTGAGAATTCTTTGGTCTACACATAGTTTTTAAGTGTGCTGTTTAATCTCAAAATATTTGATGATTTTCCAGAAATCTTTCTATTACTGATTTCTAGTTAACTTCATTGCGGTCTGAGAACATATTTTGTATGTTCGTTCTACTTAGAAAATTTTAAACTGTGTTCTATTGCTCAGGAGACAGTCTACCTTGACATGAATTATTCATATGAGATTGAGAAGAATGTATGTTTTGCTGCAGTTGACTGGAATACTCTGTAAATGTTAATTCAATAGAGTTGACTCATGCTGTTGTTCATGAAAGTGGACATTTACCTACTTTTTGCCTGTTTGATCTATCAATTTCTGAAAAATGGGCAGTGAAGTCTAGAATAGTGGCTTTCACTATTTCTCCTAAAATTCATATAGCTATTCTGTCTTTTGATTAATGTTGGCATGGTAGATCTTTTTGCATTTACATTTATCCTGCCTGCATCTTTATATTCAGTGTGGTTTCAAGTAGACAACCTAGAGGTGGGTCATATACGTTTATCAGTACTGACGATCTGTGTCTTTTAATTGGTGTGTGTGTAGACTACCCACATTTAAAGCAACTATTGACACAGTTGCATTAATCTGTGTGTTTCTATTTTCCATGCATTACGTTTGCCCCTTGTTTCCATTTTCTCCTCCTGTTCTGCCACCATTGATTTAATCGATCATATTATATGATTACATTTTATATTCTGTCTTAGCATGACAATTATGAAAAATTTTTACTGGTTGTTCCAACGTTTCCAATATACATTTTTCACTAATTCAAGTCTACCTTCAAATGACACTATATAGATTCACATGTAGGTATCTTATAACACATGCAGGTATCTTATAACACAGCATTCCCACACCCTCCTCCCTGCCCCCTATGATATTACGGTCAGTAGTTTTACTTAACCTTATGCCATAATAACTCCATATATTGTTACCATTATTACTTTAAATAGTCATTTTAGGTGAATTTGGAATACAAAAAAGAAAAGTTGTGTGGGGTTATATTTTTTTGCCTTTATTTATTTCTTCCTCAATAGTCTCTATTCTTCATGTAGTCAAAGATTCTGAAATATACAATTTTCCTTTTTTTGTTTTTGTTTTTTTAACAACTTATTTTAACATTTCTTGCAAGGCAGGAGGTCTGCTGGCAAAGCATTGGCTAAATTTTTGTTTGTCTGAGAAAACTTTATTCTCTTTCACATGTGAAAGATAATTTTACTGGAAATAAAATTCTATGTTGGCAGTGTTACTTTTTAGCATTGTAAATATTTCACTCCACTCATTGCTTTCATAATTTCTAGAGAGAAGCCCATTGTGATTCCTTATGTTTTTTCTTCTACAAGTAAGGCACTTTTTCCTGACTAGCTTTATTCAAGATTTTCTATTTTTGTTTGGTATTCAGCAGTTTAAATATGCAGTACTTAAGTATAGCTGTTTTTTTGGTTTTGTGTTGTTTGATTTTTATGTTCATCTTGCTTAGTGTTCTCTGAGCATCCTGGATCTGTGGCTTGGTGTCTGTCATGAATTTCAGAAAGCTTTTGGCCATTATTAAACCAAATATGTATTCGGCCTTTTCCTTTTTGTTTTTAAATTTTATATTTTTAATTGATACAAAGTAGATATACATATTTTGGGAATATATGTGACAATTTAATAAATTTATATAATTTATAAAGATCATATCAGTATAGTTGGGATATCCATCATCTTAAATATTGTCTTTTCTTTATACTATAAACCTTCTAATCTTTCTCTTCTAGCTATCTTGAAATACACAATAGATTATTATAAACTACAATCACCCTACTAATCTATCAAATACTACATCTTATTTTTTCTATCAAAGTGTATATTTATTCTCTCTTTCGTCTTCTTCTGGTACTCCCATTATACATGTCAAACCTTTTGAAATTATTCTATAGTTGGTAACAACCCAAATTGAAAAAAAGAAAAAAGAAAAAAAAAGAAATTATTCGATAGTTGTTGTTTCTTGTCACTTTCTTCTTTTTGCATTTCAGTTTAGAAAGTCCTGTTGGCTGACAGAGGTGGGTCTCTGATTCTTTCCTTCCCTATATTCAGTCTACTGAGGAGCCCATCAAAGGCATTCTACAATTTTATTGCAGAGCTTTTGATTTATAGAGTTTCTTTTGGTTTCTTTAGTAGAGTTTCTGTCTCTCTGCTTACGTTCTCCATCTGTTCTTGTAAGTTGTCTACTTTTTCTCATGAGAATCTTTAGTATATTAATAATAGTTCTTTTAAATTTCCTGTCTGATAATTTTAATATCTGTGTCATATCTGTGACTGGTTCTCATGCTTTTTTTATATCTTCAAACTGTATTTTCCTTGTCTTTTTACATGTCTCTTAATTTTTCATTGAAAGCCACATATTAGGTATTAGTAACTGAGGTAATTAGGTCTAGGACGTGAGAGCTTATTGTGATCTGGCCAGTAGCTGGGCTGTGTTTAATGTCTGCTGTAACTCTAGAAGCCAGAGGCTTCCAAAATTTCTCTATTTTTGTCTGTCTCTTGACTTTGTACTTCCGGGTACTTCTCTGAAGAAAATCTGTTTTACAGATAAAATCCTTTTACCCATAATCCAGTATTGTTTAACCAAAGCCCTCTTGGCATGGTGGTAAGGTCTATGGGAGGAAAAAACATTCGATAATCTTATGATTAAACTTAGCTCAGACAAGAAAACTAGATGGTGCCTGGAGTGAGAGGAATGTCCTTCCTCCAGGTGAGATAAGGCTCTGGCAGTCTTTCTCCCTAGAGAAGAAGCTTTTCTTGTGGGGTATATTTGACAAGGATTAATCTTCACTTCTCTCTTCCAGAGCCACAATAGGACCTCTCTCAGATCTTCCTTGTGGGAACCTGGTGAGTTCCTTGTGAGAAACTCTATTATTTTACCTAGAGGTAAAACCCATGAAAATGTGGGGCCCCCTAAGACTGTGGCCCCAAAGGTTACCTCACTCCATACTAGTCTGCACTCAGCCTCCACCAAGTCAACACATTGCCATTTAAATATTCCTACCAGTGTAGGACTCCTGTGCTTCTGTTCCAGGACACCTGCATCGCCTCAGGTTTTAGAGTTGACAGGCTTTTCCCTACAACTTAGTTCTCTGATAGGTCCACGAAAAGTCACCGAGTTTCAATCAGTTCAGATTTGTTTTTGTTGTTAAGACAACAAAAGTGTCTTAACAATTTTTCTTAACAGAGTGACAATTACAAACTGATCTGAAATTAGAAATCTTACAGATTTATTTTTTCAATGACACTTTATTGCTTATCTTCTAAAATCTAATATTATAGTTCTAATCCCTGTTAATATAAAGTTAGCATTTTTACTGCAGATGGAATACCTTTTCACCATAGATTCTAGTGATGGGAAGGTTTAAGTAGCAGCAGATTTATAAAATCGAAACCTAAAAAACAAAAGGCTCTTGTCTTCAAAGGCCCAGCACAGGAGCTGAATAGCCTCTTTCAATTTTTTTACAGTTCATGCCAAAATACACAACTGTGGGTAAAAAATGACACGTTTGCCCAGTTTCCTTCTATAGTCAACTTGCTTTAAGATCAAGGGAGATATAAGTAGGATAAACAATTAAATGAAAATGCATCTGCTGATTTTACAAAAGTATCAAAAGCATCCATGGCCAAGGCCATCTGAAAGGTTCCAGTGGGCTGAAGTCTGATTGTCTGGATTGAGAACTGTCCAGAGCTGCTATCTGGGGTCAGCAGAATCATACTGTTCTTCAGAGAAGCTTCAGTGTAAAAGTGAGAGGAACAGTAAAGAGGCCACTAAAGAAATAAGTCTGATTATTTTTTCTTTTTTAAAAACTTAATGAAAGATACTGGGACATAAATATGAATTTAAAGGAAAAGGATAATAGAATGACTGAAAACAAAAGAGGAATAAGGAGAAATCCTTGGAGAGGTGACTATGAGTAGAATTTAGCCAGTGAGTGGAGGGATTGTTTAGCTTAAAAGAAGAATAAACACCTCTTTAAGAATGAAAGAAAGGCAGCAAATAAATAGGAAAAAAATCAATCTTTTGTTAGTAGGAAGTTGAGAGCATTCAAGCTTGAAGGCTTCAATTTTCTCAGTGCATTCAAAGGCAAGATCAAGTGATGAGAAAGAGATTAAATATTGTATGTGTGGTCATTTACGTGAAAAGTTGATATTCAGGTGCTTGGCCAGGATTTTCTACCACAGTTCACACAGGAAAACTAGACTTACCTTGAACCATTTAAATGTACACTTATTTTCTACAAAGGGGTATCACTTGAAACACCAAAGGCAGCTTGTGTCCTGATATGTAAGAAACTGATGAAAAGGGTAATTTATAACCAAACTAGAAACTATTTTATGTAGTAGTATTTAACCTAGGAATTGTCTAGACAACTAATGGGTAAAGTTTTGGAATGACTTAATTTTGATCTATCAATGTAAGCTACTTCATATAAAATAAGCCGTATGTCTATAAAATATTTACTGTTTCAGCAATGACGGAATGGTTCAGTTCCAGCAGTTGCCTGCAGCGCCCATTAACATGATCTAGTTCCGTCTTGTCCATTACTGACAGAACAGGGCACACTCCACCCTACAGGCAAAGATGTTACTAATATCAGATGTTCAAACACAAAAGGCCAAGGATTAAGAAAATGTTCCCTGCAATTTCCAGTAACCAATCCATTGTTACTGAAGTAAAAGAGTGATAATGTCATTGCTGAGCCTCGCTTAGCAAATGAGTATCCATTGGCTAATATTTCCTCCTACGACTTCTGATTTCAAGCAGTGAAAAAATCTTTAAAGATCTCCTCACTGAATATACTAGTGAGAATTCAGCAATCTGATATTGCCTATCACCCTTTTCAAAAATAGAACTACTTAAAATAGTATTTGGACCTTTACTTCTCTATTATCAATTTTTTGAAATTATGTATGATGGATATTCTTTATAGTAAAATTTAATGAATAATTCCAGGATATAAAAAGTATCAAATTACTTCCACCCCAAATTTTCCAATAAGAAAAAGGAAAAAGTCTCAAAAGATGAGTCAGTAACATGGGTGATCCTTTTCCTAAATACAAGCATCATAAGTTGGTTTATGCAATTTAAAGAAATAAATACCCCTTTAAAGTAATTAATAGCAACATAAAGGATTTTGTTTCTTATGGTTTGAAATGCAACTATTAAAATGTGCATATTTGTCACAGCTTTAGAATTGCTAACTGTACAGAATAGCTTAGCAACTGTGGCCACTTTGTAAAATTAAACGTGAAAATTTAGATCTGGCATGCAGCAGAAAAAATGGAAACTTTTTATCTAAAATCACATCGGAAAAGAAGTGAGAATTGAGCAATGCTATTCAGAGAACATGCCCTATAAAAACCACATGACCAAAATAGCAAAGAAAAGTCCATTGTTCCTCTCTCAGCAAGCAGGTGACTGAGCAGATTCTGAGGGTATTTCACAAGAATTTAACTCAGGGCATAGCTGCATTGATTCAACATCTTAGAAATAAATACATATAAATATGTACGTGTTGAAATAAACATGAAGTCAACATTTTTAAGAGAATAAATCACTTTTAGCTTTGTGAATTTACTCTTGAACAACAAAAAGGCTTCTCGATCTCAGAAAAAGTAAAATATCTTGGAATTATTTTTTAAAAACTAGAAAAACATATTTGAGTTATAGAGCATTGGTGCTTGGGTATAGTGCAAGTTACAAAATATTTTAAAAATTAAATTATATCAACTGTAAAATAAAAATTACATATTTGATATGCTCAAATAATAAAAATATAAGTGAAAAAATTCTTAGTGGACAAACTATATTATTATAATATATAATCACAAAAATAAGTATATATAAAAATTATTATGCATTAAAATATTGTTTGGGGGGAGCCAAACATTTGTATTTGGGATTTCACACAACTGCCAACCTCTCTGATAACAATAAGGATTAGGGCTGGGCGTGGTGGAAGATACCTCTAATCCCAGCACTTTGGGAGGCTGAGTCGGGTGGGTCACTTGAGTTCAGGAGTTCAAACCAGCCTGGCCAATAAGGTAAAAACCCACCTCTACTAAAAACACAAAAAATTAGCTGGGCGCAGTGGCGTGCGCCTGTAGTCCCAGCTCTTCAGGCAGCTGAGACATGCGAATTGCTTGTACCCAGGGTATGAAGTTACAGTGAGCTCAGATCATGCCACTGTACTCCAGCTTGGACAACAAAGTAAGATTCTGTCTCAAAATCAAACAAACAAGCAAACAATAAGGATTATAAGTGTAGTGTTTATGGCATAGAAGCACTCTTCATACCCAGTGAGATAATACAGCTAGGAAACTGCAAAACCCTATTCGACAATATGATAGAAATTATAATGAGGCCCTCTTTTGTTCAAATTGTGAAAATGTATTATAAAAACGCATCACTTTTTGACCCACTCCAATTCCTAAAATATATTGGGCTTCAATGACTTCTATTTCATACTTAAAATTCAGAAAAGTATCAATAGTTTTATTTAATAATAAACACATTTGATTCTCATTCTTCATGCATTCTATATTTGCAGATTTACTTACTTGCTAACATTTATTTGTAACACCAAAATAATTTCTCATGGCACTTTTGTGATAATTTGTGAGCCTGAACAGAATGATGAAAACTTAGTCAGCCGGGGTTCACATTCACAGCTGAGGTCATATAATACACCTTTTTTGAGGTTAAAAACTGCCTGTTCTTTTAGCTCTCATAGAGTAAACAAATATCCTTTCTGTGGTCTATTTAGTGCCACTTTTTCACATGTTTTAGCTTTAAAGGTGGCCCCGAAGTGTACTGCTGAGGTGCTATCCAGCATTCCTAATTGAGAAGGATTTGATGTGCTTTAATGAAGAAGCTGCATGTGTTAGGTTTCACTTGGGAGTGAGTTACAGCGCTCACTCAATTAGCTCCGTGTTAAAGAAGCAATATTACATGTTAAATAAGATGCCTGCAAACAGACACATAAAATGAGATAATAGGCTGATCTGTTCATGAAAATATTGCGTCCAGGGATTTGAAGGAATCTAACCTTGTCTTTCCTCTAGGAATGAAGCCCAGTATTTGCTAACTCTGTGTTCATAATGACTCTATAGAATAAACTACCTTGAATAAGGAGAATCTACTCTGCAGTATTTCTTAATATTTCCCCCCAATTTTAAATAATCAAGTTAAAAAGCTGTGTTTAAAAAATGTTATGATAATATTAGAGTGAAAATCATGATATTATTAGCTCACTTAGGGATTCTTAGCTCTGAATGAATTATAAGCAATACAGCACCAGATCAGAGTGGTCAGGGGTCCAAGTTCTGATGTTCGCCTTTACAGGATCAGGATCAAATCTTGTCTCTATGACTACTACTATCTGGCCTTCAGCATGTAGATTTGCCTTTTTTGAATCAGTAGCCTCAGCTACAAAAAGCAGAAAATGCTGGCATCTTCATAATATAATTCTGTGAGAATCAAGGGAGTTACTAATTGTAAAGCATGTGAAACATGCCTGCTGCATACGGAGGACTGCATAAAAGTTAATTGTTAGTATCTGCTAGAGTTTTCATTCACAATAGCAAAGCCTCCTCCAAAATAAAACATATTTGTGGCTCCATTCAAGTAGCACTGTTCTACTGCTGTTAAACAGGTGATGACCCCCCTCCACAGACACTTACATGTCTCTCCTTAGCAATTCACAGTAAATCATCATCTCACACATCAATAAAATTATTTTTATAGATGACTTCCTGAAGAACTTGAAAAATGTGGCTCGAATATATCTTCCATTCATTTTGAAACCCAATCTCCTGCCATTCACTCTATTCTAATGTTCTCTATCTCAGCAAACAAAAATTACAATGGCAACTTTTCAGGTTTCAGGCAAAACAAGTGGAAGTAATATGTGACTTCTGTTCTTTTCCTCAACCCTAAATCCAGTAATCACACAAAATACAGACAATTCTGCCTTCAAAGTCCTGTATATCCAGATGTCAGTCGCTTCTTGCCACCTCCACGACTTCTAGTCTGGACAATAGAGACCTAAATGTCCCCTGTTCTTCTCAGTTGTATAATTTCAACAGAGCAGCAAATGTGATCGTCTTAAACTTAAGCCATCACGTCACTTCCTTGCTCACCTTCTTCTCCCCAAGGCTTCCCTAATCACCTAGGGTAAAAGTAGATTCTCAAGTCTTTGCAAAGGCTTGATCTCACCCCTGCCCTTCTGACTTCATCCACCACCAGGCCCCCTGTCACTTCACTGCAGCTGTGCTGGTCTCCTTGCTGTCCTTCCAGCACACAGACCCTGCCACATAGCTTTTTATGTGCCGTCCCCTCTGGCCGACACACTTGTACCCACATATCCATGTGGCTCCCAGCTCACATGTGACCTTTTTCATGAAGCCATCTTAATACTCTGTTCCTTTCTTCTCGACCTTTCCAAAACTTCTTACTAGTTGATATACTATTATTTTAGTCACTTATATGTTTTATCTGCTTTTCCTTAATAGAATGTAAGCTCTAAAAGGCAGAGCTTTTTCTGCTTATGCTCAATGCTGACTCTCTTGAGTACACACAGACGGTTATCACAGATTTCATAAATGAATAAATGCTGCACAGTCTCTCTGCCCATCATTAAGCTTTGGAAAATGGAAAGAAGATTGAGCATGCAGCCTTAAACACTGGACAATAGCATTTCATCTGGGAAGTAAAATAAATTTCTCTTTTGAAGTTATTGGCAGGAACATATTTTTACAGTAATTAGAATTTTTATGACAACATATTTTATATTTTATCAACATTTATTTAAAGCAAATTGCTTCTGTGGATGGATACTTAGGCTGGCTGTAATGTGGTATGAATACAGCTACTCAGATTTGCTGAATCCATTAATCAAATTTCCCAGGAGTTCATCTGATTAATTGCATTGTTTGTTTTCACCATTACTGTAGATTATATCTTCTCATTCACCATGTAGCACTAAAACACAGTAGTCATTCAATAAACATTTAGTAAATGAATGAAGGAAAAAACAAACTGTAATTTCCTTTAGGGCAGGCCTTATGTTCATACATAATTGGTGATCATTTATATTTATTAGTTAAGTTAATGAAGATGATGATTAGTTAGTAGAAGTTATTGAGTGAGAGTAACTAACAGATATATTACTTTGTATATTAGGTTGGATTATTATACATTGTGAGAAACAGGGCATTGCTGAGCCTTGAAAATATTGCTAATAATTTGAAAATTATAGATTTAACTCCATGATCATCCATGGTATACAACTAGATTACTTTTCCCCTCAATTCTGTCTAGTGAAGAAAAGCAAACTCATCCAATTTCGAGATAATTTATGTGCTAAAGCGAGCTCTTGTAATACAAGCATAGAACATGTGAAGTAAAAATGTCTAGAATATGTAAAAGGATGGATGTGGCTGTATGACAGTTTTTATTACATATGAGTTGATATTGTCAATATTTTTCAGGCTGAATTCCAAAAACTAGCCTGCTTGCTTTTATTCATTTGTTGGTTCCAATATTTAGCTTGAGAGTTAATATTTGAGCGTACACTAAGCATCTATCAAATGCTAGGCGCTCTTTTAACAAATAGCAATGCACATGCTAACTGCTTCTGTGACTTGCTAGAAGCTAATTATTTATTAAATGCCTAACTTGAACCTCCTAGGGAACACTGCTGATGTAAGTTAGATAAAGAATTACTGAATATACATCACATTGTTCCAAGCAGAAGAGATGTTTATTATAAAGGCAACTGGCTATTAATGCAATTGAGTTGTTGCCATGGGAACAAATAGGAGTTACAGAAACTGGATCTCATAAGAACAAAGAGAAAAATAAGTCATTATTTAAACAAGCACAATATTCATAGTGGGATGAAATATCAAGGAACATGGATAATGTACTGATAATCTTAACAGTAAATGGCAGCATGTATCAAATAATGGGAAAATAAAACTACAGAGAAGGAGTGTCCAGAACTCTCCACATCCTAATAACTTAGCACTGAGTCTGACAGTGATGTGAGGGTATTCCTAGTTGGGACAATAATATATCACTTCTCAAAATTGTTACCCTTTTTCTAAACATTTATTTACAAGACTAGGATTGGTGCCATTTTCTAATCAAATTTCCTTTGGAAGATGTTGCTTAGCCTCAACATGAACAAAGCCAATGTCTATTTCCTCAGTTATACAAGGAGTCACAGGAAAGGTCTGAGGGTCTGAGTAACTCGCCAGTATATTTAATTTATTCTTATAATTATGTTGATACCCCAGATACCAGTCCTGGTAGCCAGCCCCAATCCTAGCTCTGGTTATAAACATGCTTCCTTCTCGTGCTCAGGGTGGTCTAAGCGTTTTGCTACCTCTAGCCTATAGATGCTAGTTCTGACAATTATGCTGTATTAGTTTGTTCTCACACTGCTATGAAGAAATACCTGAGACTGGATAATTTATAAAGAAAAGAGGTTTAATTGACTCACAGTTCTGCATGGCTGGGGAGGCCTCAGGAAACTCACAGTCATCGCGGAAGGCATCTCTTCACAGGGCAGCAGGGGCAATAATAAGAGCCCAGTGAAGGAGGAAGCCCCTTCAAAACCACAGGCTCTCATAAGAACTTACTATCACAAGAATAGCATGGGGGAAACCACGCCCATGATTCAGTTACCTCCCACCGCGCCCCTGCCATCACATGTGGGGATATGGGAACTACAATTCAAGATGAGATTGGGGTGGGGACACAGCCAAACCTTATCATATGCTATCTGTGATACCGGTCTCTGGGACGCTGAAGGGGATTCATTTCATGTAGTTATAGGTATCGAACCTTTGAGTCACTACACTGTTATTTTATGAGCTAGTTTGCATGAAATGTAACTCACATTTAACTCTTCTTTGCTTTTTTTCTCACAATTTGGTTAATCAACTCAGAGCTATTCCTGCAATATTTAATTGTGAGTATCATATGAGATACCAAGATCTATACTCAGTGGAGATTACAGAAAGAAGGCAGATCCTCTTGCTCTTTCCCGTCAGAAATAAGAAACTGCGACATCCAGAATGGAGGGAGGGAAACCCGGCTGGCAGTGAAACAGATCTCACAAACCTGCTTGAACTCAAGAAACTGACGCCTGTGTCCAGACATTTGCATTGAGGAAATAGAAGAAGGATCTTAAAATTTTAAGCACAACCACATGAATATTCATTTGCGAGAATAAGTATGGCTATTTTGCATGCAGAAAAAAGAGCTTCTTTTGGCATGGCTTAATGTAATTAACAATAATTAGTCAGAGAAAAGAAATAGAGATGGGCTTTGAAAAAAATTACTGATTCTTAAAACTAGTATTTAGAAAAAAGACATCAAAATATAGAAAAACTGCAAAAGCCATGAATCAAACTTTTCTATCTCATTCTTTTATAACTAAAGCAGCCAGCTGAACTATCAAAAAAATATATCAAACAACTGCTACGAACTGAGTTCCTCCTTAAATAACCCAACTGAGTGCTCTATGAGTTGTGAGAATTCTAAAGATTTCTAAAGTTGACCATGTCATAGCATTACTGGAAAGGTGATTTGGTTCCTTTCTGTAATATATTTTATAGTTTGTTTGTTTTTTTTCAATTCTGGGGAAATCCTATGGCCTTTATGATGAACAGGAAATTCAGTGCCTCTTAGGCTCTGTATCTACAAAATAAAGATCTTGGTTTATAAACGAGTCAGGTAGCTTTTCATGCCTTTTTCAAATAGAGAGCTAGCCCTATAAAAGTTTATATTTCAAGATAAATAATCTTTATTTTCTTTGTCTTTCCTTATTAATTTAATATGGCTTCAATCTTCCAGGATTTGTAAGGAATACATTTTTAGTGACAAATATTTCTACTGTAAAAAAAAGTATACATATCCTAAGTATACACATTCTTGAAGGAGAAATCAGTGAAAACTAGAGAAAATTAAACCTTATACAGGATCAAGAGAGTCCCAATTTACAGCCTTTAATACCACAATATTTTTGTTCATAATTTTATTTTATTTATATATATATTTTTGGGACAAAATCTCACTCTGTCACCCAGGCTGGAGTGCAATGGTACGATCTTGGTTCACTGCAACCTCCATTTCCCTGGTTCAAGCAATTCCCCTGCCTCAGCCTCCTGAGTAGCTGGGATTACAGGCATATGCCACCACGCCTGGCTAATTTTTTTGTAATTTTAGTGGAGATGGGGTTTTACAAGGCTGGCCAGACTGGTCACGAACCCTTGACCTCAGGCAGTCCACCCGCCTCGACCTCACAAAGTGCTAGGATTACAGGTGTGAGCCACCTCGCCCCACCTGTTCATAATTTTAAAAAGGGGGGAAGAGGGGCAGTGTGGTATATTTAAAATGTTTTCCACAAAAAGTTATGCTCCCTAGTACTGTAGATGTGACCTTATTTGGGAATAAGTCTTTGGAGACGTAACCATGTTAAATGAGGCCATCTGCCTTGCGGTGGGTCCTAAATCCGACGACGGTGTTCTGAAAGGAAAGGATGAGAGATCTGGACACAGTGACACAGAAGAAAGTCACGTGTGGATGGAGGGAGATTGGAGTGATGCTGCTATATAATCTAGGGACCATCAGGGACCGCGGGGGCCACTTTAACTAGGAAGCAGCAAGGCAAGTTTCATCTCTAGAGCCTGCAGGGGGAGCATGGCCCTGCCCACAGCCTGACTTCAGACGTCTAATCTCCAAAACTGTGCCTGTGTTCAGCCACCAACTATGTGGTCATTGGTATGGCAGGCACAGGAAACTAATATTGACAGCATGGCTCAGTGACACAAAATGGACTTCTGACAATGAACTCGAGTCCTTAACTATCGTTTGCTTTTGCTTAGGGCAAGTTGTTTAATGTATTTGAGCATCAATTTGCTTTTGTGTAAAATCTTGAGAGCTTACATAAAAAAATGTGAAAATCCAGGTGCATAATAACAAGCCATTAAGAAGTTAGATAATTTTTAAAATAAAAGCAAATCATTCTTACTTGGATATTCCACTGCGTTTTCTAAAAATTACAGATAGTTTCTTACAATCTTTTCTAGAGATCACTGTTCCAAGATGAAGTACGTGTGAGGATCAATGTCTGGATGTAAGATTAACTGACAACAACCAAAATAACACACTGCAATGCGTTATGTTTAAAGTTCTCATTTTCATGTAAACAAACATGGTAGGCACTTCTTTACTAGATACAACCAAGAACAAAAAAATTCAACATAAGCCGTATCTCCTCATACTGTTATGCCTCTTTGGCTAAAAATTTAGAAATTAGAATGCATTGAAAGACAAAATCATCAAACCATGTTAGTTGAAACTGATTTGTATCAAGGCATACAATTCCCAAGGAAAGGCAAGAGAAATTGCAATTGGCATAGTATCTGCACAATTTGTTTTATAAACTATGTGACCCACAACCTTAGTCTCTAATTCTCTTGCATTCTAGGGGGAGAAATGATAGCCTATGCAGATTTTTCTTAACCAAAATATTACATATTGTAAAATATAGTTAAATATATAGCCTTTTACATGCCATCAAATTTTCAAATGGTAAACTGAATTGCTTTACTTACTAATACAAGAAGCAGGACAATATCAGGGTTATCACACGCACAGGCAGTGTGCATGGGTGTCCAGAAGTCTTCATCCTGGTGATTGACGTTGACTCCTCTGTCAATCAGAATTTCTGCAATGAAGGCATTATCATACCGAGCACACTAAAAGAAAGAATACAAGGAAATATTCAATTATAACAAACTATGATATGGCTTTTTCCAAATGTCCACAGATTAAAAAAAAAAATCTTCAATGCCAATTTTGGAAGTTGAGAGGTGAAGCTAACCTGAGAAAAGCTATATTTCCCCAACTAACCAGCAAGGAAAGGAACATATGCAAGACTTATGGGGAATTGGGTCAATGAACAGCAGATAGAAAGAAGAAAATTTGGGAAGATAGTAGGAAGGTTAAAAAAAAGTACTTTACTTATTGGTTTTTATTTCATTTGGTGATAGGATTATTTAAAAAAAATAAAGCTTGAACCATTTACAAAAATTATCTTTCTAAAAATACAGAGTTGATCATAGGACCCTCTACTCTAAAACATGCTTAGTTTATCATTGCCAAAAGAATAAATTTAACTATTTTACTGCATCCAAAATAGACAATGCCCTACAGAATCCCTCTAACTTAATTCCTCAACATTCCCATATGTAACCTTCACCCTAATCACATTTCACAGCATGTCATATTGTAAAAGCTAACAGCTGAAATTAAAGAGTCTCCTAACATGAATTTTAATGGTTTTATAATGATATACTTTATATAGGTTCAATAATTCTCTAAATCAAACCATTCAGCAACTTAACTTTATTATTATTTATAGTTCAAACTCAGGTAAATACTGTATGTGTAAGTCAGCTGGCATCATGCGTGTACAACCTATGCAACGGTGCTTAAATGAGTCTTGTATTTTGATGATCTGCCTTCACCATCTTGAATTTTTAATAATTTTTGAAAAGCCCCACATATTTATTTGCATTGGCCTCTTCAAATCATCCAATCCTTTTATTAGTATTTTTCATATTTACATCTATAAGTTACATTAATGCCAAATGCATATTAGTAAAATTAGTTTTAAAATATTATTAACAAATAGGTCAGGAAAATTTCTGGGTTAGAGATACATACTTCTTATGTGATTTGGATGCATAGAACAGATTTCCCTCCCCAAAAGAATGCCAATCAATACTCTCACTGGAAGCATTGTCATACAAATGTATCCACCAATTCACTGGATATTATCATTAAAAAGAAATCATTGGAAATTTTCTGCTTCCCTGTAACAGGGACCAGATTTACCTTCTTGCTTGAATCAACTAAAAAACAAAAACAAAATATATGACCTCTGAATGATGGATAGGAAACAAGATAAATCCTACTACCACTCCAGCCTCCTACCTGGAAAGAGTTCCCAAGCTACAGCACAGAAAGAAGAACCCGGCTTGATCAGGGATGGCTCTTGAAATGTCTTGAGAGACCAAGGTGGTTAAATTTCAATGAGCAGAGTAGCAGAGAGGACAAAGCTGCCCAGAGAAAAAACTTTAAAGTTCTAAAGAATGCCTCCCTCAAGTGCTCAGCTGAATAATGATCAGTGCATGCACTCTAGGAAACTGCCCAAGGTCAGAGAAAAAACTGCCTGAAAAGAAAGAGGACTCCGGGCTCATGAATTGCAAGAAACAGTGCCTGTTCCTGCCAACCAGACTGAAAACCGTGTAACCTACAGTGCAGTGGGTAGAGTACTAGATCTGTTTTGCTTCAATGGAGGGGAAATATGAGTCCTCAACTAAATGCTGCTCTGTTCTCAACTAAAAAATTTCAAATTCACGTCCTAGAAAGATGAAAATGTTTCCAAATAACTTAGTAGCCCCCAAAGAGTTCAAGATTATTTACAAAACTATTGAATACCCAACAAAGCAAAATTTACTGTGTCTAGAATCCAACAACAAGAAAAAAATGCCAAGCATACAAATAAAAGCAGGAAAATCAGATCCACAATGAACAGAAGAAAATGATAATGGAAACAAACCAGGAAGCGATACACCTGTCAGAAGGCACACATCTGGGTGTTAAAACTATATTTATAACTATATTCTCTATGTTCAAAAAGCGAGGGGAACTAATGAAGATGTGAATGACATACATAGAAGATACCAAAAAGACTCAAATTTAACTTTCAAAGATGAGACCTTCAGTGGCTGAGATGGCATCAACAGCAGGCAAGATATTTCAGAAGAAAACATTAGTGAACTTCAAAATAGTAATATAAATGAAACTAAATAAGACATGGAAAGAAAAAATGATTGTTTCAAAATGGCAAAGCATCAGTGATCTGTGGGATATCTTTTTAAAAGATTATATCAGAAAGAAGAGCACCAAGAATTGTGACCATGTGAGTTATATATAATCATTTAGGATATTTAAAATATAATTGTCTAAAAGTCACAGAGTATGGGGTTTATAATATATACAGATTAAAATATGTTATAGCAATAAAACAAAGACCGGAAGGGGGGAAATAAAAATATAATATTGTAATTAATGTTTCTATGCTACATGTGAATGAGTAGGATGCTATTTGAAACAACAGAGGGTTAAGTCAAAGGTGTATCCAAAAAATACTAAAGCAACCACCAAAATAATATGTACAGTGCATAATGCCACAAAAGAGATTAAATTGAATCACCAAAAATACTGAAACCTAAAGAAGGCAGAAAAAGAGGACAGAGAAACAAATGGGACAAGTACTAAAAAAAAGTAAGATGGTAGACTTCAACTTGCACATATGTCACCATATAATAAGTGTAAATATTCTAAACAACACAATTAAAAGGCAGAGAGTATTAAACTAGATAACAAAGCAAGACCTAATAATTGTCTGCAAGAAACCCTGAACACTTTCCACTGAAACCAAGAAGATGACAAGTTCACTTTTACCACTTCCCTTCAACATTCCACTGGTAGTTCTAGTCATAGTAAAAAAGAATGAATAAGCAACCAAATTCATCTAGATTGAAAAGAAAAAATTTAAACTGCCATTATTCACATATGGCATGATCATCTATGTAGAAAATATAATGGAATATAGAAATTTACTAGAACCAATAATTAAGTTAGCAAAGTTGAAAGATACAAGATCACTACACAAAAACCAAAGGTATTCCTATATGCTAGCAGCAGATCTTTGGAAAATATTTTCTAAATTAAGATAGCATTAAGAATATTGAAATACTTAGGGATAAATCTGACAAAATATCTGTAAGATATGCACATCAAAATCAACAAAACATTAGTGACATGAAGTTTTTTTAAACCTAAATAAATGGAAATTTACTGTGTGTTCTTGGGTCAGAAGATGCAATATTGTTAAGAAACCAGTCTTTCCCAAATTGATCTGTAGATTCAATCCAAATGTGTCATAATTCCAAAAGCGTTTTTTTTGTTTTTTGGGTTTTTTTTTTTGTAGATATTGAAAAGCTGAATCTAAAATTCACAAGTTAATGCAAAGGACCTAAAATTGCCCAAAAAGCTTTAGGGTGGAGAAACCCAAAATTTGTGGACTAAAGCTACCTAATTTCAAGATTATTATGAACTTATAGTAATCAAAGTAGTGTTGTGTTGGCATAAAATCAAATGAATCAATGAAATACAATAGAGAATTCAGAAAGATCACTTCATGTACAGACAATAATTTTTAAGAAAGTAGCAAGGGCAATTCAGTGAAGAAAGAATATTCTTTCACTCATTATACTGAAACAATTGGGTACACATGTATAAAAAACCTTTTGACCTACATTTTGCACTATATACAAATTTTACTTATAATGTAAAATTGCAAAAAATGTAAAACCAAAAATTATAAAAGTTCTTAAAATGACATAACAGAAAATCTCAGTGATGATACTAAAAATGAAGTCTATCAGGGGAAATACTAGTTAAGTTGAATTTAATTAAAATAAAAATCCTCTACTCTTCAGGAGATACTTCTGAGAGAATAAAAAGATAAGTCATAACCTAAGAGAAAATATTCCCAAAACACCTATCTATTAAAAGACATTTATCAAGAATATACAAAGAACTCTCAAAATTCAGTATTAAAAAAGAAAGAAACAAAAAACAGCTTCAAAGATGAGGTAAAATATTTTATTTCTCACTTCACCAAACAAACGGGCGTTCAAATCATGGTTCACAATCATGATAGACTAACTGAATACTCATACCATCCCCCATTATCAGATCATTTCAAGAGTATAAAACAACCACAATGAAAAAGCATGGTGTGAGGTCCCTGAAGAGTATGGAAGAAGGTATTAGCAGTCATAGTTATTAGGATGCAAGTAAGCAATTGGTGCAATGACAAAAGTGAATTCTTACAGAATAATTTTGGTTTTGATCTAAGATCTTCCTGTATCTGATGTTCTGGGTGATGTGTAGTGATAACACTCAAGCCCTGACAGTATGAACTGAGACCCATCCCCTGGAGCTTCAAGTTTGGGTGCAAGGACACAGAAGGTGAATGGCCACAGTATGAAAGTTCAATACATTGATGTTAGAATGTGAGGCCCGGATCCAGCTCATTTTAGGAAATTCATATGCAAGTAATTTTTTTCTACTCACTTTAGCTTTGTGATAGCTCAGTGTATAATCAATAACGACGTGACCTCCTCCTTCTGTACCTGTCAAGATATCCTTGACTTGCACCTCAGGAATCTACATTTATATTCAGATACCTGAGGTTTGGATTTTCACTGTCTTTCACCAAACAGAGTTAATTAGATCCAACTTTGAAAGCGATGTCAGCCCCTCTCGAGTGATATAATTTTGAGAATCACATTTCAGAGGATTATGAATAATAATTTGACATCAATAAATACCTTCTAGTTACTCTTGTCTGAAAAGATTACGATGGTGGAACATTCCTGTTACAATGTTCTTATAATACTGTTATGTAGTGAATCTATTTCCCTAGAAAGAATTTTCTTCAAGCCAGGAAATCTTCCTCCTTCGGGTTGTTCTTCCTTACTTCAGCCAATTTCTGGTGACACTTTATGGCATCAAGAAAGTGACTGAACTCATGTTCTATCATGCTAGCAGGACTCTGACACCACCAGGTCTTCTGCCTGCAGAAGCTGGCAGGCAGAAGGAGCTGGGTCTCCAAGCTCCTGCTGTCACCTTCATTTACCTCTCAAAATGCCGGAAGAGCAAGCTATGGTGGGACCCAGTATAAAATGAAAATCTGCGGCTTCCAGTTTTAAAATTACTTACAATTTTCAGATAGTGATATCAGAAGGTGAAACCAAGCACAGTACCTCTCTAAGCAGAAGGCCCTGTGTGACTCCGGGGGAACCTGCCTGTGATGCCTGCCCTGAATGATCAAGCCTCTTAATCAATTCAGCTCCTGGGTTCCTGCATGCCCACAGATTACTCCCCTTCACAGAAGGATGGGAACCCAGCCCAATTTCCACTTCTGGAAATGTCCAAAGAACCTAAAAGGAAATCAGTCTCCCTGAAAACACCACCTCTCCTGCAGCCTTGTCTACTGGAGGTAAACTTATTCTTCCATAGGGCCCTGAAACAGCTTGGATGTTTTCTGAGCTTATTGTTGATTCTTCTAGAATCACTGCATGCACACACTGATGTGCTTCTTTCTAAGGTTTATCCCATCCTTACGTACTACCTCTTCTCCCAGCCTGGTCACTCTTCTCTGTCATGGCAGACTCGAGGACCATGATGATAGCTTTCTCTCCACTGAGAGCACTATCAGCAGAGGAAACATTAAGAATATCACTTCCTCCACCTAAGAACCACAAATGTCATTCCTCCTGGACTCCACCAATCTTTATCCATCCCTCTGGTTTGTCATTTAGCAGGATTGGCTTCACTCTGAAGTATTATGTTCTGGTATCCCAATCCATGACTAAAATATCTGCCTCCTAAGACAAACTGAGAGAGCAAGGTGATGAACAGTTCCTTCCTCACAGGCTGCCCAAGCCTTTGACTGTGTGATTAGAATGTGTCCACAAATACTTCCAACACTGTGTCAGAAGCTCACAGCTTCTCTTATAATGCACTCTTTCACTTATTTTTGTTTCTTAATATACAAACTCAACACAATGCACATTACTGATTCATCCGAAAGCACTGAAAAATCACAGGAACCAAATCACAAACAAAGGGAACTTTGAATTTAAAATGCGTTCTCTTTTTTTTTTCTTTTCTGTCTTGGAGTTAGGGGTATTTTCTAGATTCTGGTCCTTCTGACTGGCTAATGAACATGTCATGAATGACCCCGACATCTATCACTCAGTAAATCAGAAAATCATTACAAATATTTACAAATCACACATCAAGTCTGAAGGTTCAAACCAAACTCTATGGTTCATACATAAAAGTTATCTTCCACCAATTTTAAAATGAGCGTTGGATCTACTTTAACATGAGTTTTCGCAAGTCTGCGTGTTTTACAATGCAAACTTCCCCTTCTCTTCTCTGTAGTGGTTACAGAGCAGTCATGGCAAGGAGACTAGAGAAAGAATTACTAGGAAAGCATTCAGTTTGACCCTGGGCTGTCTTAGCAAAGGTCATGTGCCAGGCACAGTTCTACTAGTAAATTTAAAAAAAAAAAAAAAAAAAAAAGCTCTGAACTTTTAGGTAGCTATGGGGGAAGAAACAGCGAAGTGATGTGCATAATTTGAATGAGATACTGTCCATGTTTTTGTCCTATGTTTATGAGTTCTCAGTAGCTCAAAAACATTTCTATAATGAAAGTCAGAAACAGTGACAGAGAAGAAAAGTGGGGGAGAAAAGAGATAAATTTATATCAGTAGCAAAATACATTTAAATTTGTTGTAATTTCTCAAAATCTAACATCACTCTGGAACTTCCATACGCTGGTTTGTATTCAACAGCGATGCCACAGGCCAGCCCTTTCAGCCTGTGCTTGGATCTGTGCACACTCACATCCACTTCACCACTATATCACACTGAAGGATCCTATTTATCGTAGTGTCACCTTGAACATACTTATTATTGCTTTTCATGATCTTCTTTCTGGCAAATATTATACTCCAGGTTATCCTGCCATAGATAAACTACCCAGAATGCTGTGAGTTTAATTATATTTATTATTTCTATTGCATTCTAGAGAGCCACAGCTTCCAGCCAATTGAACCAGACTCTAAACACTGAACCCCATCCAGAAATTTTAAAATCCTAATAAAGTGGCGTTTGGAGGATTCTGACCGAGATATCAGATCTCCAGGGAAAGAGAAAACCAGACTGGGCAAGGGAGAGCTGTGTCCTTTCATCCCACGTCATCCAGTCGCTGCTGGGGACAAAACTGCCCTGGTAGAAATAGACCTCGGCCAGTCTAAGGTAGGGCTGCAGTGATGGGGTGAGCAGATGCAGGCTGAGGCGGCCCCTGGGTGAAGATTCGGGGACTGAGGGCTGGACCTTTTCACGCAGCCCCCACATCTTCCGTGGGATTTTTCTGACCCAGGACAGCACTCTTCTGGTCATCCTAGAATCTGAGAACTCATCTAATCGGACATTGCCATTTTGTCATGTAGGATAAATTGGGTGTACGCAGGGTGACGGTCATTAATGAAATTGACAAGACTGGAACACCACAAAGAGGAATGCCACTGAAGGATTTTGATGAGAAGACTGTGGATAGAATTTTATTTCTTTTGTTTTCAATTTACATCTTTATAACACTGTTTAATAAAAGTTTTTTTTTTAATCTGTATTTTGTTAGAATTAGTAATCCCCTCTTTCAGCTTTACTGAGGTATAATTGACAAATAAAATTATATATTCTAGGTTAAAAAAAAAAACTGTTATCCTTTTAAGTGAATATAAACCCATCTCCTTCATCAGCAGCATTGGTTTGCTGCATTTTAAATGCCCTAGATTTTATCAGGCAACACTATATCCCAGGAACTGTGCTTGGCAAGGTATATATAAAGGAAAATTACATAGTGACTACTCTTAAGAAATAGTGCTGTTTGATGTCATGAGGTTTGTGATAAAGGGTATGCATAGTATTCTATGGAGTCACAGCAGAAGGCACCGACAGCCTGATAAGAATTGGGTAATTGAATATGGGAACACAGGAGCTAGTCTTGAAGGATCAGGAGGCATTTAACAGCAAGCGGTTGGGGGCTGGGGTGAGACATTCATATATCTGTTAGTTAAACCTATGTATTCATTGAGGAACTACTATGCACCCAGTGCTGTGCTAAGCCAGAGGGCTGATTTTATAAATGAGAAATCCTCTCTGGACCAACATTCTACAACTGAGGGATGATGCAGTCTGAAAGCTGAGATGGGACAGTTGTGAGTTACTGGGCTGTCTCGGCAGAGCTCCCAAAAGCAAGAAACAGCCTGAGCGATATTGAGGAGGAACGGAAACAGCCATTTGTGGAAATTTAAGCAGTTTGGTACTAGAGGGTAATATAAATGATTAGGGTTGCTTAAAGAAGGACTTTCTTGGTAGATGAGTTTCTGGCTGATAAGTAAGGAAACCTTTCTCGCTACAAAACTCTAGTTTCTATAGGAAAGATGTTACTAGTGGCTTTGAAGGTGGATGTCTGCAAGTTTCCTCAAGGGAGCTACAATTCTATATGAAGTCTGTGAAAAATGCCTTCTTATCTGTCTTCACCCTGTCAGGAAAGAGTTCTGATTCTTAATAACTTGGGATCCTTGCCACAAAGATATAAAAACAAAACACAAAATCTAGCTGGTAACTTCACTGGGCTCTTTCTTAGATCATGTGATGTGGAGTGAATCAGGCCTGTGTGGTGTATTCTTAAAAATGGAAAACTCATCCACTGGGTTTCTGGCAGCATTTGAAGCATCATCACAATGCACTCTTCTGCTGCTCTTTTGCCCCCTAAGTCATGCATGCAGGGAGTCATGATAAAAATACACCCGCAGGCAGGTCAAGGTTATGATTCTCATCCAAGATTCAGCTGGATATTTCACTAATGATCTAAAATTCTGAACTAGGACTTTTCAATTATGGATGCTATGGTTCTCAAAGACCCAAAAGACACTGAATTTGAAAAAAGCCACATCCAGCCAGGATTTTGAATCTTGAATGGCACCCCTGGGGATATGTGAGGAGTGTCTCGTTCACAGTCCGTGGCCCCTCCACTGCCTGTTTCCCAGCACCAGGCAGCACCCTGCATGGCTCACACTCCGACATCAGAATCACCAAACTCGCCTGGCTGTGCCCGCTCTCTTCCCTGCCCCTCTCCTGCACCCTGCTTCCTGCTGCTGCATCCTCGGGAGCCCCCATCGCACATCCTCCAAGGAACATGCAGGAACAGCCCCTGTGAGGTCCTTGGAGGATGTGGAGTGGGGGTCCAGGTGCAATACTCCACCATGCAGAGGGGATACTGTCTTCTGCTGTGATTAATGTTCTTCCTAGAGTCTGCCCTTGTAGCTCTTGCTCTTTTTCTTCCAGGAAAGCAAAAAAAGGGCTGGGAGTTCAATGGCCAAAGTCCCGGTGGGTGGGCAAGGTCACTGGTGGGCAACTTCCACACACCAACTCTTTTTGTTCTTTAACACCTAGACATTTAAAAAAAATAAGATATTTCTCTAGGCATTTTCTCTAGAATCCTGATATTCTGCCTCTTTACAAAATACAGTCTTTTCTGCTAGATTTTGAAGCTATGAGGCTGTTGAACCACCTCCACTGTGGTAAATTGCTAATTATCTCTGCTTCTTAGAGCATCAAAGCCTTCAGAGAAGCTGATGGTGAAGCACAAAGAGCCGCTCAGTCTTAAGCGCCACATTTTCTTGTTAGAGCAGCAAAATTATCAAATTATTCAAAATTAAACATTTGAATAAAAATGGTCTTAACTAGTTTTATCTGTTGCTTTTATTATATGAAACATGCATTTTATTATTTAAAATGTTCAAGTAATTTGTAAAAGGAAACAGAAAAAAGTTAAAAGACCTTGTCCCCGTTTGCCCAGCCTGAGTAACTGTTGAAAATTGCTTATCTGGACTTCGAGATCCTCTGTTGGCTCTTAAAAGGATTCTCTCTTTCTCGCTCATCCATCTGACTGTACTATATGCACTATTCTGTGACCTGCTTTTGGTATGTATAATATGTTTTGGACATAGTTTCAAATACGTTATAGCTCAATATTTATAACAGCTACATCAATTCCACTGTTTAAATTGCTATATCTATGTTACAAGCAGAATTCACTTGATCAAAGAAAGAGTATTTCTTATTTCTAATATATTTCACCTGAGCTTGGCTATAGTCTGAGGCTGTCACAGACAGAATTAAAAGAACTGCATTTCCTACTCCAGTCAAGAGAGTTCAGTTACCATTGGGAGCTCCTTCTCAACTGCTCATTGAATGAAGGTAATAACAGAACCCTAGACAACATTCTAGCAAAGCCTACGTAATATTGCTTTTTACTTCATAAACAATGTTTTTGCAAAGAGTTAAATCTAAGTTTTCTTCTATACTGTCTTTGTGAGACTAATGCCTTGGATACAGACATTGTTACTTTATGCGATTATTCCCCTTCTATCTGTCAGAGTACCTGATACCTGCTGTATGTTTAACACACACATTATTTAATAAATGGTGGAGCAAAGAGATTGATTCAGATGTATTTGTTGAAATTTTATTAAAAAATAAAACTAGAGGTGTTATATGCCCCCAAATATTAAAATATGTTTCTCAGATATCTACCTTTAATAACAATCGAGTTAAACATACACAACTCAGCAATTTCTGCAGCTTATTCTTGATGCTCCACACAAACACATTCTGCCTTTCCCACAAAGTCACTGATCTTCTATAATTAGAGCTCAGTGCTGATAAAGCATCAGGCTCCATAATGTGGGATGTCCAAAAGGTGACGCAAACAGCACAGCTACTCACACTTGACATTTTAGATGGCTAAATTGCCTTTTTCAGTACCTAAGGCATTTTGAAACCCTGTAATTTCATCTCTCCAGCAACCTGCAATTTTTCATTTGTTTTTATTTACTTGGTAACCCCAGGAAAAGGAGACTTCAGCACTGAGCGCCCCCTCCTTCAGCTGCCACAAGGTTTCCTTACCCATCCTCCAGATTCAGCCTCCTTTTCGTCTCAGTCTCACAACCTTTGCATAACAACATAAAAATACAATATTCTTGCACTCAGTTGAGAGTTAATAAAGAGCTCTCCATCTACCTCATCACTTTAATCTTCTCATTTCTTTTCCCTTCAGAGGCTACCATTTCTGAATCTTTCTACTCTGTTACCTACACCTAGATTATGCTCTTGATACTTCACCGAGATCTTCATCCAAAGAGACTCTTATGTTCTTAGAGCTCACTCATTCATTCATTCATTCATTATGTATTGAGTATTCAGTATGCCTCACATGCTAAGAACAGAAAAGTATCCAAGACAGCCAGTTTTTGAGATTTCAGTCTAGCAGAGAGAAAAAGCCATATATTCCATTAATTATACCCCATTGTGACAGTATCTACAGAGAAGCAAGGAGTGTATGTTATGAGAGCTTGGACAAAAGTGTTATTAAGCTGGACCCGGAGAGTGAGAAAGGCCTTTATAACTGATGCCCACAAGCATCCAAGTGGCCATACTGTTTGCCTCCCTCACTATCATCTGCCTATCCCTCTGCAGTCTGCTGCCATCAGCGGTTTATTTTTCTGTCTCCCTCAGATGCACAGAGTATATGCATTTTGCATCATTTCACCCCCAATATATATCACAGTGTCAGATATTAATTAAGTAGTAATATTAATTAATTAGCTTATCTCCTTAACAAATCTACTGAGCATCTCCAAGTGCCAGGCACTCTCCTCAGCATTATAATATTTATGAAAATATGACAAGTCCCGGCTCTCATGGAGCTAACATTCTAGGAAGTAGAAAATAATCACATGAACCTATGATAGGTTTGGTGACAAGTGTGCCATAAACGATGGGAAGGAACAAGATAAAAGGACAGAAGTGGAGTCGCTTGCGAGGCGTCAGTGGTGAGTTACTATACCCCATAGGGAAGCCAGGGAGGGCTGCTCCTTTAGATCACGTTGAGAACAGACCCACAGCAAGTCAGCAAGCGAGGCATGTACCTCTGGGAGGCATGTGCTGTGTGGAAACCCAGCAAGATCACGTGGAACAGCAGCACAGACCCACGCTGAATGAGCAGCAACGTAGCCAGCATCAGCAGAGCAGAGCACAGAAGGAAAGTGACTGGAGCAGAAGTTGCAATGGCAACTTGGAGACAGATCACGGTGCGGCCATAGGCAGGACTCTGGCTTTTACTTACAAGAGAAGGAAAGTTGTGGGAGCATTTCAGACACAGAAGTGACATGGCCTGGCTGTGAGTGGGAAACAGTATGGTGTAGGCAAAGCTGGAACCTGGGAGAGGAGTGAGAAAGCTGTTTATCCAGAAGAGAGAGATGGTGGTTTTAAACTGGCTGGCAGCTGTCAAGGGGATGAGAGATGGTGATGTTCTGGCTTTATATCAAAGATCAAGAAAGCACCTGCTGATTTGTTGATTGAGAGTATAAGAGAGGTATGTGTTCATTAAAAGTTTGATTATACATACATATATATGTACATGTATATATCTGTTAGGGACAAAAATTAAGTAAAAGTCAACAGGTATTCAATTTGGTGGTCTTTACAACTAATTTAAAGATAGGAACTTAATTTTGAAAAATATCAAAATTAAAGTAAAATATCAAGCTAATATCTATACGTATATTTATGTGTTTTTTATATACACATGTGAAGAAGTGGCAGTCTCTCCCTGTCCCCTGTGCCTCTTGTTCCCCTTCCCTCCCCTCTTCCTTCTCCTTTCCATCCTCTCTCATACATAAATACACAGAAATAACACTTTCCTAGTAACAGCAACAATGACTTGTACTGATTTGTTTACGGGAGAGGTCCGTCTTCTACTGGGACGTCAAACGTGCTGATAACGACACCTCCTGAAAAACAGGCTTATGATATTTGGCATGAAGAGAATATTTATCTACGGAAGACTCTTAGCAGAATGTCCCTAGTCTAGGATTCCTTGGAATTAAACCTAGGATCCAGGAGCTAATGAGGCATGGCTCCTTGAACATATCACAGAAGCCATGTAAGGGTCTGAGTGTAGAGAAGTTTCAGAACCAAAATATTCTAGAGCAGGAAGAGGTTACCTGGAAATCTCTCTTTGTATCTATTGCCAGTGCTAGAGAAAATCACCTGTATTTTTTGGCCAGCTGTCTCCTATCACAAATTGTCTGTTCTTTTTCTGTTCTGCTGACTACATAACACGATAAGTTGCATTCCAGATCTCCTGAGACTTTGATACACACCAGTTTCTCTTTCATGCAGTTTTTCTCAACTTTTGCCATAAATTAGAATCACCTGGGAAGTCTTAACAGCTCCCAGTGGTCAAGCTACATCCCAGAAAAAACAGATCAGACTCCTAGTGGGTTCAGCTCAGGTTGGGAGTCAGGTGTCAGTATTTTCATACCACCCACCTGATTCCCAGGTGCAATCAAGGTTGAAAATTTATGTGACGCTAAGAAGCTTCTGGAAGTTAACAGCGTGACCCTCTCTACTACCGTTTGCTATAATGTGAAGAAATACAGCGTTATTTTTTTGTCTTGAGAGACAATCACAAATTAGACTGATATCTTACATTAATTTCTGTATTTTTCAAAATTAAGTTCCTATCTTTAAATTGGTTGTAAAGACCACCGAATCGAATACCTGTTGACTTTATTTTTGCCCCTAACAGAACCAGCAAAAAGTTCTTGCACATGAACCTAATATGATATTTTTAAATGTAGTTATTTATAATATATTTTTAAATGTAGTTATTTGTTTATTCACTTACCCCCTGCTTTGTTTCTAAAATACTACAAGGTAGGTTTCATTCACATTTATACAAGCTGGATCATGAGCAAAGAATAGTAAAATTTCATTAGAGGCAAAAGGACAACTTGTAGGAAAAAAGAAAGGATGATTGCCTAATACTACATAATTGATACAATATTATTTTACTTATTTGTTCAATGCTATTAGTTTTTAAAAGTGATTTGTTTAGGGCAGAAACGCTAACTTCATTGATTAAAGATTTATAAATGTTACTGCAGTAATCAATAATAATAATTTCAGCTTATTATCCAAACCCATTAATTAGAAACACATCATTTTTCTGATCATCTGCGAGATGCATATTTCGTTCCTGAGTTTAAACCTATAATGAATTCTCCCCTGGGTGTCCCCACGCGCTGGCACTGATTGTCGCAGCTCTTACCAGATGGAGCAGGGACCCTCCTGAGGAGACGAGGGTGTGGGGGTCTGCCCCCTCCTTCAGGAGACGAAGCACTGAAAAGAACAGAAAGGAGAATGGAGTTACAGCGAGTCCTTCCACGGTGCAACCAAATGCATAGCCTTTCATTAGCATCTAAAATGCAAACAGCTGTGAACACCAAAGTAGACGGCTTCTGTGCCATCTGACCCTATTTTACGATGATGATTGCTGGTGTTTTTCTTCACCTTCAAACTTATTCCATGGTTGGGTAATGCAATTTCCTATTACAACCATGCAAATGAATGAGAAAGTGAAACAGATTTTTTAAAGTTTGCTGTTTCAAAGTGTCTGGTGTATGAATCCATTGTAGAACAAAAAAGCAAAAAGGAAAAAATTACTTCACTAAGTTCACAGGAGCATTAGGTCACTGAATTTTTTTTAAATTCATTAAAGCCCATTGGCTTAAAGCAATAAAAGTTTACTTTTGCACATTAACCTTCCACTGGCGCCCTTAGCCCTTGGCAATGTTTCTACCATCCTCAGGAAGCACTTCAGAACAAAACCACATATACCCAAATTAGTTAAGTTAAATAGATCAAACTATATACCAATTACTAGAATAAATTCATAGTTGAAAGGTGACCTGTATTTCCATTTGAACAGCAAAGGTGAATTCATTAGTACATGGAATGCCACAGAGCATTAAGAGATTGATTGATTGTATTACATTCTCTGCTACTTAAAATGAAGCTGTAAGAAAAGCCCCATAGAAAGGTTTTTCAATTCCCCAAGGCACTATAATGGTTCCCACTACAAATAGCAATATCATACTTTTAATAAAATACCATTAGTGCATTTTCCACACACACAAAATTAAAGCAACAGTTACTCTTTTATTTCATCATAACACAGAACTGTACGAAATGGCTCAGGTACAAACTTATACCTCACTGAGGCATACTGTCTTCCTATTAACTTTACCTGTAACGTGAAATGTTGTCTGAAGGTGCCTTCTTTCCTATGGCACTCCAACTCTTTTATGTGTTCCACTGTCTAGTTTCTGACCATCTTCCCCAAATCTAACAGGATATCACAGAAGGCAATATGAGTCTCGGCAGACATTGTCACTTATGCGAAGTTTCCTCTACAGGAAGGCCAAGCTCTTTGACAGTGGGTGTAGTCACTCTGTGTGCCCTGTCTAATCTTTCCTTACATCAGTGCACCCTTGGGGCACATCCAGGAAGAAGTTCCTGAACAGAAGCATGTCCACATCTTTTCATTACCAAGGAATCATAACCTAGAATCTGCTAACACTGAATAATGTGTTACAAAAGCATTCTCAAAGGTGGCAAACTTGTAGGATCAGCTGTAACCTGACAGCTCATGTCACATTCATTTGCCAACTGGGTTATCTTCTTTCTCTGCTGTTACAAGGAAAGTCGAGGAGGCCAAGGCCATTGCTGCTCTTGTTCTTCACTGTATTTCTAAGACTAGTCCTGTTATGTGGTATGGAGATGCTCTTCCTCCCTCCGTTTCTCTGCATCTCTCTCTATATATGTCAAATAAATGAAGGCACTTCTTGCAACCTCATGTACTTGTTACTCTTAATGTTTAAAATCCCTCTCATGATAATAGAAAGTTCATTTCATATATTTGCCAATGGTTTCCTCAGATGATAAACAGAGATTTTACTCTAGCATTTATCCTTTTAGCAAATGAAATTATCCATCATGAATAAACTAATATTGAATTTTTTTATATTCTGCAAAGAACTGGCATAAGTGTGGTCTCCCTACAAAGACAGTGTGAAGTAGATTGTATCACGTTATGATATTAGGAAAACGCAATCCGATTTTTATGCAGAATCCATTATGCAGACACACAGTGAGTTATACATAATAGAAATCAGTGATTCATATTTTTGGGTTTGGGGTTACATAGGTTTCAGCATGAGACCTGTAAAGCTACTCAACTTTACATTTCAGTTTTTTGTCAGTGAAACAATGGACAGTTGTACTCACTTCATGGAGGTTTTGTGATAATTAAACAAGACATCATACGTAGCATGCTCCAGGCACTTCACAAGGATCAATAAATGACTGGAATGACGATGTGTGATAAAACCCCATAATACTATATCATAGAATCCACACTTTAAGATTTATTCTGAATTTTCCAAACTTTCTGGTTACTAAATGTTGAATTTAAGTGCAGGATATAAGTGAGGCAAATTTAGCAATATTAACCTGGAGGATGAGTGTATAATTTATCAAACAAAAGTGGAACAAAGGGGAAAATATACAAGGCAAAGGAGAATGCTGAGCATGGAGAAAGTGAATCTTTATTACCTTTGCTTTCAATACAATCTACTCCATTGTAAGTTCATGCCATTCAATTTTTAATATAGGTGTAATTTAACTTTTTCATAACCAACTCACAAAATTCCTGGAATTTTAACAGTCAGCTGTCAGGAGCTGGCAAGGGAGAGCTCCAGCTCACTACTGTGGGCAGTCATGAAACTCATAAAGAGGCCAGGCACAGCAGTGGCTCACGCCTGTAATCCCAGCACTTTGGGAGGCTGAGGCAGGCAGATCATGAGGTTGGGAGATCGAGACCATCCTGGCCAACACGGTGAAACCCTATCTCTATTAAAAATCCAAAAAAAAAAAGAAATAGCCAGGCGTGGTGGCATGTGCCTGTAGTCCCATAGTCCTAGCTACTCAGGAGGCTGAGGCAAGAGAATCACTTGAACCAGGGAGGCTGAGGTTGTGGTGAGCTGAGATCGCATCACTGCACTCCAGCCTAGGCGACAGAGCAAGACTCTGTCTCAAAAAAAAAAGAAACTCAAAAAGAACATTGCCCAGGCATGCCCGGGAATGACAGCAGGGCCACATTCAAGCCCTCCAAAGGTCCTTCTCAGCACAGAGAAACAGGTGAGGAAGACAAGCTTCTTCCTCCATCCAGCCAGACATCATCCTAATGAGAAAAGGGCAAGCTGTATTTTGTTTGTCCTACATAGGACAGTTTTTTTGAGAGGGTTGTTTACACGATCAAGATGGAACCATATTAGAACCACAGACTCGATATTGACTGGCTTGCCCATCATTACCATGAGTAAGGACTCAAGCAGAAGACAAAATCAACTACTGGCAAAAGAGAGAAATAGGTTATTCTTTGCATATACAAATAGTAGTGAGCTAAATTCCATGACTCTGCTAGGGTTTAAAAACTGGAATTGTAAGGGACCTAAATATGAAGACATAATGAAGAAAATATCGTTTGTGTAATAAGAACTTTATAACAATTTTGAGAAGAAAATTATGAAACTAACACATGTTGAACATCTTTGGTGTAACCCTGTTCTAAGTACCTTACGTGTAAGAATTACTTTAATTCTCTCCACACCTCTCTAATACAGATACTATAATCATCACTCTTTCTTTTGCTAATAAGGAAGCTGAGGCTCTGCTATGTTGGGTGGTTCCCTGAATCCGCAGGCACATGATGAATCTAGAACTCAAGTGCAAGGATAGGACTCCAGTGACTGTGCCCTCAACCCCAAAGAGCAACCGACAGTAAAACTTCACAATCACAGCCGGGATCAAGATCAATTTTCTTGGCCTCAGAATTACTAATTGAGTGGGAAACTACCCAAATTTCACTTAAAATGCTTTATCCAAGAAGGGAGGGGTTCATAGCAACCTTGTAATAACATGGCTGGAGCTGCCAGTGAAATGAAACGGAGACCACTCGGGAGTCTTTCTGTTATGACAAAATCTGCAAGGAAACAGCCTAAGGAAAACAGCCATCTGGGGTCCAAATAGAATAATGAAGCGCAGGCTTCCTTTTATAGTGTTGCCGCTTGGAACAGATTCAGCATTTATTGTGTATTTGTGGCTTCATCATCAAGCTGCAGCAGAACACCATCGAGATGCCTGTGTGAGGGGCGTGATTTGATATTTAAAAAGAAATATTCATTCTCTAAATCTTCAGCTATTGGGGTGAAAATGGACTAAAATACATCATAAAATTTGCTAAGTGGCTTTAATAGACTACGCAGCTGGTTCCCACCATCACCAGCAATAACAAACACAATATAGTTCACCTGGTTGTCAGCGTTTATTTTGTGTTTCTAGATACCGTGCTGAGACCATTCATCTGTAAGCTCTTTGGAGATCCCATTAGCTAGTGTAGGCACGTGACTGCATAGCAGTCTACACCTACTCTCACACAATCTCCACCACAGCGGCTCTTGTGTTCACAAAGGTGTTACATTTAACATCAACAGAGGAAAGGAAAGGAAAGCGAAGCCTACCTGGGTTCTCAATTCTGTTGCAGTTATAAGCCCTGCAGAAGGTAGTTTCCAGAGAGGGGGAAGGACAATCATGGTAAAAAGTTAACAACTGGTAAACCTGGTTAGAGAGCATATGCGACTTCTTGTGTTATCTGGGAAAGTTTTCCGTAAGTTTGATTTTATTTCTAAATAAAGAAGTTACAGTGAATAACAACAAAGTATCAAGCCAGTGTCATTTTTTTTTCCTCCTGAAATGATAATAAAAACACCAATGTGAAGACTTCTAAAAATACATGTAGGAGAATTTCCATACAGTTGATAGTCCTCTAAGAAAGCCTTTGAAAATGTTATCTCATCTCATTAACATGTCAACCAAGAAGAGAAGCAGAAAGCAGGAACGCAGAAATTATGTTACCAACACCACAGAAACATCTACTTGCACAGCAGTGCTGCTGAAATGCAGATTTCCTTTCCTAAGTAAAGCTCAAACTTTAGGATGTATAAGAACAGCTTGAGAATTTTATTAAGATGAATTTCCCTAAGTCAAGCCTTCGCAATCTGTTTTTTATTATTACCCCTTCACCCTCCATGAAACTGTAATAATGCAGACAGGCTGGGATATCTGCTTATGGAGTGTGGCTGGATGGAGGGTCACAAACCATTGCTTTAGCTAAGAGTTTTTGTCCTCCAAAATCCCATTCTTGCACCTTTGGAGCTATTTCTGCCCCCGTTGGAATCAGGCCCTAGTCCCATCTCTTCAGTCCTTTGATTCAAGAGCTTTGTTGTGGGATCTAAAATTGTGTATTTAAAAAAAACACACACACACGCGCGCACACTCCAGGAGATTCTGGTACAGATGGTCCCCTAAAGACATTCTGAGAAAAACTGCTAAGATTTTACAGTCTCAGGAAATTACCTCTAAACGCCTCGTTTGGAAGCGACAGAATTAGTAAGTGGCAAAGATAAGACTTGATGGAAGATCCTTTCTCATTAATTTGCCACTGAGACTTCAGCCTCTAGTGCCATGTGTCCTACAGGATCCCTGAGGACACACAGTATTCTCAATGCATGCATATGAAGCTGGACTCCCCACCCCGCAATGTGGATCTGGAATAATCAAGGTGATCTCACAGGAGGTGCTCAGGCCGCAGTGGATGGGGAGGCCTCCAGTCAGAGCCTGAGTCTGGGCAATGACCCCCGACCCTCACTGTGCTTTAGATCCTGTACCCAAACTTCATAAAGATACAAATTCCTGTGTTCTGTCACCAGATGATTAAATCCAGGCAGTCAAGGGTGTGTCCATTGAGCCCATGTTCCTTGATGACTGGAATACTGAGAAGCATAGACAGCCATGGGAATCAGCATCCAAGGACTGTTTAGCTTGTTCCCATCCAACCTGGCAACAATAGGTTCATGATAAGAGGGTCTAGCCAGGTTGCTGGAGCTTTGGTGGGCTCTGCCTGAAGTCCTTGTTCAAGTGGGCTGCTCAATCATACCTTAAGTGGTTGCTTCTGTTTTGAATCATATCCACATGCACTCATAAGATGCTCAAGACTGCTACCAGCTACCCTCCTGGACAAGAAGACCCAGGAGGGCCGGGCATGAAGTCAAGGCTGCATTAGTTTCCAGCCTTAGCAAGGGAATTATGGGCCAATTAGCTTGAAGCACCCTGGAATCAAGCTGTGGCTTAGACCCACCTTAGCCCCAGAGACCTAACAGTCTTAACCAGTTGAAATTCATTTCATGTCACTTTGGCCATGGGTTTAAGATTTCTTCTTTCCTACTCAACTTGATCAAAACTGGACCTGACTAAATCCTGAAGATTGTAAGCCAAGTCTAAGGTCTTCATTGCCAGGTTGACCCAGATTCTCTGATCCCAATCCAGTGTGCAGTTACGACAAATGAAACGAATATTTAGTGAGTGTCCTTTACGTATTAATAGTTATCACTGTCCCAAGAGGTGCAGGTGTACAGAGAAGAAATAGAAAACAACCTTGCCTTCATAGAGTGTATAATCTAGTGGGCTCTGGTGGTAGAGAAGAGAGAGAACAAATAGGATCATAATCATATATTAGAGGGATTTGCAGTAGTTCTTGAATCACTGACTAAATATCTTGAATTTGTTCTGAAAACTGAATTAGCATTTATCCCTTCAAATGTTACTTGTAACCCATTTCATTCCTTCTCCTTCCCAAGGATCACACTGAGATGTTATGTTCAGCATTATCATGATGTTCCTTGTATCTCTTAGGGCTTTCCTTTGTTTTCTCTCAATATGTTACCCTGAATATTTTCTACTGCTCTGCCACAATGTGAAATCCTTTTCAGCCACATACAATCAACTGTTAAACCCATCAATTCAATTTTAATTTGTCACATTATTTTTTAGTCTGGACTTTCCATTTGATATGTCATATGGATTTTAATTACCTGGTAGAAACTTTTATCATTACTTCTTGTACATATTGGTTAGAGTTATTATGAAATCAAATCTGATAACTATCTCATGTGTATCACTTGTGAGTTTCAATTTTTCTATTGTTTCTCTTTATCTTATATTTTGGTATGCCTGTTGTTACTGATATTATTATTTGATTGGTCTTATAGAGTGTGTTAGGCTATACACCTTCCTGTTCGACTTTTTGAAAGCATTTATGAAAATTACTATTAATTATTCCTTAATCATTTGGAAGAATTCCTCCATGAAGCCATGTGTGCCTGGGCTTTCCTTTGTGGAAAGGTTTTATTAATTAAATCTATTTGTTATAAGCCTATCACGATTTGTGTCTTGCTAGGAAATTTTTTGTTTCATGTGGGCTAATTTTTTGGCATATAATTTTTCGGCATATAATTTTTCTAGTGTTACCTTTTAATTCATTTTAAGTTTGATTCTAATGTACAGTACACTCCCCTTTTCTCTGGGGATACAGTCCAAGATCTTCAGTGTATGCCTGAAATTTCATACAGAACAAAATTTTGTATATGCTGTTTTTTTTTTTTACCTACACATACATATTTATGATAAAGCTCAATTCATAAATTAGGCACAGGAGAATATTAACAACAACAATACAATAGAATGATTATAACAATGTACTGTAATAAAAGTTATATGAATATGGTCTCTTTCTGTCTTCAAAATATCTCATTGTATTGTACTCATCCTTACTCTTCTTGTGATGATGTGAGATTATAAAATGCCTATATGACGAGGAGACAGAGACGCTGTGATGTTGCATTAGGCTGTAACTGACCTTCTGATGATAGGTCAGAAAAAGGTTCCTGTGTCCCAGGTGATCCCAGATCACTGAGCCATGATAACGTCAATTGTTAGATGATAAGAGCAGAGGATAGTGATGATTAACCTGCAGGTAGTGTACACAGTGTATATACCGGACAAAGAGTTAATTCATGTTCCAGATGGAATAGAGTCAGATGGCACAAGATTTCACTATGCTATTCAGAATGCTGTGTAATTTAAACTTTTGGGAATTGTCCATTTCTGGAATTTTCTATTTTTTATTTCTGGAACAGGATTGATCATAGGTACCTAAAACCATGAAAAGTAAAATCATAGGTAAGGGGGCACTATTGTATCCTCTTTCATTCCTGATTTTATTAATTTTTGTTTTGGTCAGCGTTTTTTTTTTTGGTCATGTTAGCTAAGGTTTTCAACTGTGTTGATCTTTTCAAAGAAACAAGTTTTGGTTTTATTGATTTCTCTATTTTCTGTATTTCTTTTACTTCTAGTCACATCTTTATTATATCATTCCTTTTATTGGCATTAGATATTGTTTACTATTTTTCTCATTTTTGAATATAAAAAGTAAGGTTATTAATTTAAGATACTTTTTATTTATTTTAATGCAGGCATTCAATACTATGGACTTTGTGTCATTAGCATGTGTCAATGTAGGTTTATCAATTGTAAAAAGTGTAGCGTTCAGGTGGGGGAGATTAATAACAGGGGAGGCTATGCATGTGTCAGAGCAAGGGATGTATGGAGAATCTCCATACATTCCTCTTAATTTTGCTGTGAATCTAAAGCTTTTCTTAAAAATAAAATTCTCAAACGAAGATGAGTGTTTATAGCTATAAAATTCTAAGAACTGCTTTAGTTACACCTTAAATCTTTTAGTATGTAGTATTTTCATTTATCTAAAATTATTTTATAATATCTATTATGATTTCTTTTTTGATATATTGATTATTTAGGAGTATTCTGGTTAATTTAGTAGTTTGCTAGGGCTACCGTAACAAGATACCTCAGAAGGGCAGTTTGAACAATGGAAATTTATTTTCTTACAGTTCTGGAAACTGGAAATCCAAGATCAAGGTGTTGGCAGTTTGATTTCCTCTGAGGCCTCTCTTCTTGGCTTGTGGATGGCTACCTTCTCACTGTGTCATCACGGTGTCCTCACGTGACTCTCTGATGGCACACACTGTGTTTTTCCAAATTTGTTCTTATTAAAACCCCAGTCTTATTAGATTTGAGCCCACCCTAATGACCTATTTTTAACTTATTGGCCTCCTCAAAGGCCCTGTTCCCAAATACAGTCACATTCTGAGTTACTGGGGCCTAAGGGTTCAACATATGAACTGGGGGGAGGAGACAGGGCAGGACAAAATTTAGCCCATGACAGAGCATTTTTATATATTTGTGAATTTTATAAAATTCCATCTATTATTTTTATTTTCATTCCATTATGGTCAGAGAACATATTTTGTAATATTTTAATGCTTTTAAAATTTATTGACACTTGTTTTATGGCTTTGCATGTGGTCTGTCCTGGAGAACGTTTCACACACTCTTCAGAAGAATGCATGTTCTGCTGTTGTGGAATAGTGGGTTTGATAAATTTCTGCTGTATATGGTTGTTCAAGTCTTTTATTTTCTTGTTGAACTTCTGTCTAGTTCCATCCATTACTATGAAAGGTACTGGAATATTCAAATATCTATAAATGCTCTATTTTTCCTTTTAATTGTGTCAGTTTTGCTTCATGCATTTTGAAACCCTGTTGTTAGGCACATATATATTAATAATTTGTATGTCTTCATGATGGAATAAATCCTTTATCATTATATAATGTCCTTATTTTTTCTTTAATAGCAATTTTTACATTAAAGTTGAGTTACATGATCTTAACATACGTACTCTAGCTCTCTTTGGGTTACTTTTTGAATGGTATATGATTTCCCATCTTTTACTTTCAATCGATTTGTGTCTTTGAAACCAATAGATGTCTCTTACAGGCAAAATACAACTGAATGACCTTTTAATCAATTCTGCTAATCTCTGCCTTTTGAGTATTAAATCTATTTATATTAATGCAATTACTGATAAAGTAGGATTTATGCCGACCATTTTGCTTTTTGTTTGTTATGTGTATTATATCTGTTTCATTTCTCTATGCCCCATTGCTGCCTTCTTTTGTGTATATTTTCATATATTATTTATTTTCTCATTATTCCCCTAGGGATTACAATTAATATATTAATTCATAATAATCTAGTTCAGATTAATGCCAACTAAATTTCAATAGGGTACAAAACTTTGCTTTTATATAGCCAGCTCTAGCCCTATGCTTCTAACTTTGGGTCATTATGTTCAAACAAATTCCATCTTTATGTATTGTGAGCTCATTTATACAGACTTATATTCATTTATTTCTGTAATTATGTTTTAAATATAATTAAAAATTAGAGTAACAAAAATATGCGATACTGTTTTTTATATTTACTTATGTGTTTAACTTCCAAGTGCTGTTTATCTTTGATGTGAATTCAAGTCTAATGTCTTTCATTTCAGCCTGAAAGTTTCCCTTCGCTATTTCATGAAGGGCAGATCTGTTACTGACAAATTCTCTTAGTTTTTGTTTCATGAATGTCTTAATATTCCTCCATTTTTGAAGGGTGGTTGCCATGGATATAGAATTCTTGGCTGGCAGTCTTTCTTTTTATCACTTTGAATTTGTCATCTTATTGCCTTTGGCTTACATGGTTTCTGATTCTGTTAATTTTCTTGAGGAACCCTTGTACATGAAACATAACTTCTGTATTTATGCTTTCAAAATATGTTTTGTCTTTAGCTTTTCACAGTTTGATTATGTTGTGTCTAGGTATGGATCTGTTTCAGTTTATCCTTCCTGGAATCGGAGAAGCTTCTTATTATGTGTAGATTAATATTTTCCATCAGATTCAGCAAGTTTTCACCAATCAGTTCTTCTAATATTCTGTTTGCCTTGTCTTTCTCCTCTCATCTGTGACTCCGTTATGTATGTTGGTACACCTGGGTGCTCTACAGACTCCTTAGGTTGTGTTCATTTTTCTTCATTATTTTTTTCTTCTCTACCTCAGACTGGATCATCTTAATTGAGCTATCATTAAATTCACTGCTTGTTTTGCCAGCTTAAATACACTTTATTTCTGCTGATGCATATTTTTCAGTTACTGCACTTTTTGACTCCAGAATTTCTACTTGTTTCTTTTCATAATTTTCATCTTTTTATTGTTCTCCTCTATACGGGGTGATACCCCTCTCATACTTTCCTTTAGCTATTTAGACATGGTTTTCTTTAGTTATTAAAATCCCTCTCCTTTGACTACTTCTTTCTCTCTCCATGGAACATACTTTCTTGTTTATTTGAATATAATTTTTGGTTGAGAACTAACTGTATTTCTTAGTTTGGTTTGTGCTTCTATAACAGAATGCACAGATTGGATAATTTATTTTTAAAAACAGTAGTTTATTTTCTAACTGTTCTATATCCTGAAAAGTCTAAACTCAAGGGGCTAGCATATTATGAGAAATTTTTTGCTGGGTCATCCAATGGTGTAAGGTAGGAAGAAGGGGAGGGCAAAAGGGACCAAAGGCTCCCACAATAATAAACCTACTCCTGTGAGAACAGCATTAAACCACTTATGAGGGCAGAGTCCTCCTGGCCTAATCACCTCTTAATACTGTTACAACGGCAATTACATTTTAACATGAGCTTGGGAGGGAACAAACTTTCCAGACATAGCACTAAATATGATAAATAATAAAATGTGGAAAATTTAAAACCAGATTCACTCTCCTCTCCAGAGTAGGTTGTTGTTTCTGCTTGTAATTGCTTGTTTGTTTCATTACTTTTCGTAACTACATCTGCAATGTCTACGTTATGTGTCATGTGCAGCCGTGAAATCTGCTCATTTATTGTAGTAGTCAATGACTACACATATTTCCTTAAACAGCTTGAACCAATAAACCTCTCAGCCTTTGCTGAGGAGCTCGGTGTCTGTGCTGGGGCATTCCTGTGATGCTCTGGGAGACGGTTCACATCTTTTCCTTAGTCTGCACTTCCTGCTTGTGCAAAGCCTTAAGGTCAGTCCTAGGAGAGAAACTGGGGTCTTCCCAGGTATCTTACAAGTATACCCATAGCTCTGAACAAGTGCATAACCTTCCAGATTCTGAGGATCTCATTCCATAGTTTTCCTTCTAAGTGTTTTGGCCAGCTTCTTTTTTTCTACTTTTTTTTTTTTTTTTTTTTTTTTTTTGAGACAGAGTCTCACTCTGTCACCAGGCGCCAGGCTGGAGTACAGTGGCATGATCTCAGCTCACTGCAACCTCTGCCTCCCGGGTTCAAGCAATTCTCCTGCCTCAGCCTCCCGAGTAGCTGGGACCACAGGCACGCACCACCACGCCCAGCTAATTTTTTTGTATTTTTAGTAGAAACGGGGTTTCACCATGTTGGCCAGGATGGTCTCGATCTCCGGGCGCGGTGGCTCACGCCTGTAATCCCAGCACTTTGGGAGGCCGCAGCGGGCGGATCACGAGGCCAGCTCTTGTTTGTTCCAATTGCTGCACAACTAAAGGGTTACTGGTGGTTGTTTTTCACAAATGCTCCAGGGGAAAGGTTTGTAGTGAGCTTATTATTCTGAGTCACTTTAAATAAAATCTTGTGAGTGGAAGTTGCCAGATATGTCAAATGATGATGGAATGGGGTTTTTGGAGGACATCCAAACCCAGTCTGCAGCCTCTTGTGGCTCCAAGGCTGCTGGTTTTCAGGGCTACTGGAGAGCTGGAGAGAAGACGATGTGGCTACCAAAGTCAGAGCACCACAAAACACTGTTCTTGCCGGAGTTCAACCATTTTTTCCTGAATAAATGCTTCTTAGATTGTTGGAAGCCTTTGATTAATCTCCAAAGTGCTGAAAAAGTTGACTGTGCCAGTGTTCTTGTTGCTTTATGAAGGCCAGTTTTCAGTGATCATCTCTCTGTAGTCCCAGGAGCGGTCTCCCCCATTATCTTAAAACCTGGGGCCGGGCGCAGTGGCTCACACCTGTAATTCCAACACTTTGGGAGGCCGAGGTGGGTGGATCACGAGGTCAGGAGATCGAGACCATCCTGGTAACACTGTGAAACCCCGCCTATACTAAAAATGCAAAAAATTAGCTGGGCGTGGTGGTGCGCGCCTGTGGTCCCAGCTACTGGGGAGGCTGAGGCTGAAGAATCGCTTGAACCCGGAGGTGGTGGTCACGGTGAGCCGAGATCGCGCCACTGCACTCCAGCCTGGCGACAGAGCGTGACTCCGTCTCAAAAAAAAAAAAAAAAAAAACCTGACAGAAGAATCCCTAGAATGATTTATCTCACATTGAGAAGAATAAATTAGCTAACATTAGATCGATAGTAATAATTATTATTTTTTGCTACAGATTAAATTTCCAAGTTTCTTTAAGATAGAAAAAGTATTCAAAAGGCTACTGTCAAACTTACATGTTCCACAGAACTTTTACCATAACCTATTGTGGTACAAGTTATCTGGTGGGAATCAGGAATGGTCTGCTTACCAAAGCCAGTCCTATAAATCATTGACTCTCTATATATTCCAATAATGTGACAGTATTATAATATCACAAAATTGAGAGCATATTTCCTCAGATCTTGATGTAGAAACAGTAAATCCAGGATGCATGCAATATAAATACATGCTTCACTTCTTATTTTCTCTCCATATAATTCTCTGCCAATTTATGTTATGTAAGTTTAAAGTGCTCTTTTTTATGCCAAATTTTAGAAATAAACAGTTTCAAAAAATGACTCATTTTTACAAATAAACAAAAAGAACTGACATAACTACTAATCTGGAATTTTGTTTACATCTTGAGATAATAGAAACAAAAATAAAGGAAACCATGCCAATATCTGTGGAAGTTATTAAAATTTGAGTAAAATGTTATTTGTAATAGCTATATATACATATATGTAATAACTATATACAAATACATATATATATATATCTATATGTAATAATTATATATTTACATGCATATATATACATATATATAGTCTTTTAAATATATATGTAGTCTTTTAAAAGAAAGTCAAGGGGGAGAGAAATATCTTAGTATGTCACTGACCACTGCATAAAGCTAACCTGGGAATCAAAAGGGTTGTATCACGGTGCTGTTCATGGCACTTACTCTGTTCACGGACTTTTTTGGGAGGTCCTCAGTTTCCTCATTTGTAAAACCATGGCGAAAGCACTATGTTATTGTGAGAGATAAGATACCATATAAATGTTATAGTTGATTATTACTTCATTAATTTTGGGGACAGGATGAAAGCATGAAGGAGGCAGTAGACACTCTTTGAGAAAGCTTTTCAAAAAGGTGATAATTACTGAGCATGTGGCTTTGAAAGCAAAGCTTTTGTGGTAGAAATCTCAACCACGACTTGCAGAAATCACTTCCAGTTATTTCTTACTTTCTTTTCCTTTCAAACACGTCTTTTAGGCCTATCTGAGAAATGTCTTTTTGGAACTGAAGTCACACCCTACCCTGCAGTTTCATCACGTATTTCCTTTTATCTTAGATCATTTTATGACATTCTTATCTTGTCAGGTTTTAATTAATCAAGGAGTCTTAGTACTTACATAGTCTTTGTGTTTGTCTGATGTGAGATTTGAGAAAAATCTACAGGATCGCAAGATTTCCCAAACCCTCAGGAATAAGATACAATCACCATGTGAATTACCAAAGGATACATTTCCAATTGGGAACAGAAATCACATTTCAACTTCTATTTATCTCATTTATTCTGTAATCACCACAGTATACATCAGTCCACACCTTTTTTTTCTGAAAATTATCCCCTTCAGCTGTTCAGCGAGGGGTCCTATTGCACATATATAATGTTTATTCTCCGAATACCACTGAGTGGAACTGGACATCTGACCCGTTGGGCATGATGGATTTTCCAGCTGGGAATTTGAATTGGGACACACAGACTAGTTACTAGTTATGGGCCCTAGACAGGGAAGGTGACCTAAGTGCCATGTAGAGATAGTCATAATAGCTTAAATTCAAATGAGAGCCCAATCTGCAGAAGAGGAATGAAGGCAGAGGGAGAATAAAAAGAGCGAGCCTACTCACTTGAGGGCATGAAGACCAGAAAGAAAGTGAAGCAGATGCCCTACCTACATTCCAGTTTCTGGGTCTTATGTTCAGTACCATGGGTGGTCTCACTTCACATTCTTTATTTAAATTTGGGGGATACTACCTTGTTCCTATGCGGTGTGCACTTCAGTAAACATGAGTTGGTTTGTTTTTTAAATAACAAAATCCTCCTGGACTAAGGCAATACATCTGTAGTTAATTCCTAGTGTAGCCATATAACTTACTGCCCAAGCCAGGATAATGTGAAGATCAAAGGAGACTTTCTCATTATGACTGAGCAACAGCAGTTTAGGTAACTGCAGAGCTGTCCGACATTGTTCAGACACTGATGTGAAGGCTCTGAACTGGGAGAGGGTTGTGAAAGAGCTTTCTATTTAGGTGGGTCACAATAGGTCATCTGTTCCTATGTAACTTATGACCCCCATACAATGCTTGAAATTAAAACCATTTATTTTGCTCATACATCTGGGGCGTGATGGGGCTCTGTTGACCAGATCTGGTTTAAGGTCTTCTATGCAGTGGTCAGACGATGGCTGGGGATGGGTCATTCTGAATGATTCTTCAATTATATGCTAGGCTGAGAAAACTTAGGGACTAGAATAGCTGAGGCCCCATGAACATGAGAGAGAGAGATTTTCTTTCTCTTATCTATCTACCTACCTATCCACCTATCATCAATTATCTATCATCTATCATCCCCCATCTATCTATTATCTATCATCTATCTTCTACCTATAATCTCTCTCTATATATATATAGATAGATATAGATATCTCTCTCTCTCTATATATATATATATCTATATATAGAGAAGCAATAGATTGTAGATAGATTATATATATATATCATATATAATTTATACCTTGTATAAAAAATAAATAAAAAATGTAGAAACAATAGATTGTAGATAAAGATATTTTATATATATTTTATATATTATTTATTCTATATTATATATTTATATATTATTGTATATTATTTATATATTATTTATATATTATATATAATATATATTATTTATAAATATTATATTATTTATATATTATATA
>CAUYLG010045214.1:0-44456 GCA_963573385.1 Cacajao melanocephalus | reverse complement strand
TGCCATGTGAACTTCCCTGCGGCTCTGTTTATACAGGTATAGTTAGAACTGCCTCAGCAATGGTGGCCCACCTCTGTAATGGCAGCCCACCTCTGTAATGGCAGACTGCCTCAGCAATGGCGGGCTGTCTCAGCAATGGCAGGCTGCCTCAACAATGGCGGGCTGTCTCAGCAATGGTGGGCTGTCTCAGCAATGGTGGGCTGCCTCAGCAATGGCAGACTACCTCGGTAGTGGTGGACTGCCTTGTTAATGGTGGATACCCCTCCCCCCACAAACTGGACTTTCCCAGGTTCAGCTGTGCTTGTTGTGAAACTCTCAATCCAGATCATTTTAGATTGCTGTTTTTTTTGTGGGGGTGGGACCAGCTGAGCCTGATCACCCGGCTCCCTGCCTCAGACCCCCTTTTCTTTTTTTTTTTTTTTTCAGTTGACTGGGTGACTCTGTCTTCTAGGTGTTCCAGTCGCCTGTTGAAAAGGTGCCAGGATCTGTGTGATTTCCTGTGCAGCAACCTACTGTGCCAGCTGAAACAGGCGTGCTGAGATTCATGGCGCTTTTTTGCCTGGGGATCTCCTGGCCTGGCTCCCTTGAGTTCCCTTTTTTATCAGTTGAATGGGCAACTCTGTCTCCCAGGAGCTCCAATCGCCAGCTAAAACGGCGCCCGGACCCGTGTATCTTGTGCGGAGACCTACCGCACCAGCCAAAACAGCCACGCTGGCGACCCGTGGGGCTCCTCCACCTGGGAATCTCCTGGTCTGTGGGCAATAAAAATCCATCTGGAAATGCAGCATCCACTCACCCTCTGTGCTTTCGCTGGGAGCTGCAATCCTGAGCTGCTCCTAATTGGCCATGTTGGATCCTTTCTATTTAATTTTATTGTGGTCTGTGAACATATTTGTTTGCCTTGAATCCTTTTGTATTTATTAGAACTAATTTATTCTCCCAGAATATAGTCTATCTTTCTAAATAGTCTGTATGCACTTGAAAAGGATGTGTATTCTCTATGTTTGGGTGTTCTAGGAATGCCAATTATGTCAAGTTGATTGATAGTGTTGTAGAAGTCTTTGTTTCCTTGCTGATTTTCATATCTACTTAGTCTATTTATTATTGAGAAAGAGATATTAATGTCTCCAGATAAAATGTGAATTAAAAATATGTTTGCAGTTTGCTTCAAGTGTTTTGGTGCATAAATGTAAAGAATAATTATATTCTCTTGATAAATGGACAACATTATCATAAAATGAACTTCTTTATTACTGAAACTTCTTTATTCCTGTCTTTGTTCTGATATCTACTTTGTCAGATAATAATACAGCTTTCTTTTGATTAGTGTTAAGACAGTATATTGATTTCCAATCTTTTACTTTGGTGCTATTTGTGTCCTTTTTGGATTTTGTTTTTATTTCTGTATGTTTATGTGGTATAATTTTGTTGCATTAATATATTTCATATTGGTGAAGTCAGGAATTTTATATTGGTGATTTTTTATATAAAGGCATAATACATTTGAATATTACAATCTCATAATCTCTGCCTTTTAATTAAGGCATTTAAGTCATTTATATTTAATGTGAAAACTGATTTGCTTTGTTTTAAGTCTATGATCTTCCTATTTGTTTTCTATTTGTCTCACCTGCTCTTTGTTCCCTTCTTAATTTTTTTACCTTGTTTTGGGTTATTTTATGATTCCATTTTATCTGTTGTTGGTGAATCAGCTACATATCTTTGTTATTTTAGTGATTGCTTTAGAATTCATAATATATATGCTCTTAATTTATCTCTATCTACCTTCAAATGATTCTATAACACCTCATGTGTAATACTGAACCTTACAATAGATATCCCACTTCTCCCCTACTAGACTTTATGCTACTGTAGTCATACATTTTATTTTTGCATATGTTATAAATTAAAAAGTACATTTATATTATTTTGTACACCTGGCCAATTATCATTGAGATAAATAAGAAAAATAATATATATTTATCCATATAGTTGACATTTTTAATGCTCTTCATTCTTTCACAAAGATCCATATTTTCATATGGCATAATTATCCTTCCGCCTTTCCTTAAAATTTCTTGCATGGTGGGTCTACTGATGATGAATTCATTCAGTTTTTGTATATCTGATAAAAACATCTTAACTACATTTTGGTTTCTGAAAAATAATTTTGCTAGGCACAGAATTCTTTGTTGAATTTTTTTTCCTTTCATTAATTTAAAAATTTAGCTCTGCTGTCTTCTCATTTGCATCATTCTTCACAAGAAATCTACTGTCATCCTTATGTTTGTTTATCTGTACATATGTGTAATTTTCCTCTGGCAGTTTTTAAATTTGTCTCTTCATCACTGGCTTTGAACAATCAGATTATAGTATGCTTTTGTGTAATTTTCCTTATATTCCCTGTGCTTGAGATGTATTGAGCTTTCCAAATCTGTAGATTTATAGTTTTCATCATCTGGCAAAATTACAGACACTGGTTTTTCAAATATTCTTCTTTCCGGCTCTCTCTCTCCTCTACCTGGGGATTCCAAGTACACATTTATCAGGCTACTTGAAGGTGCCCTACAATTCTGTTTTCATACTTTTTTTTCTGTTTCTTTTTGGGTAGTTTCTATTGCTATCATTTTGCTACTGTTTTCCACTCCAAAATCTAATTCCATCCAGTGTATTTACCATTCATCTCATCTAATGTTATTTTGTTAATACCATTGATTGCATTTTTCATATCAGATATTGTGGTTTTCATATTTAGAAGTTTGATTTTAGATTTTTTAAAATAAATCTTCCATGTCTCTACTTAACTTCTGAACATATGGGCTGCAGTTATAAGAACTGCTTTTATGTATTTGTCTGCTAATTCTAACAACTGTTTCAGTTCTGGGTTGGTTTCAATTGGTTGGGCTTTTTCTTTATTGTGGGTAGTGTTTTCTTGCTGCTTTGCATGCCTGGTAACTTTTTAGTGGATGCCAAACATTGTGAATTTTACCTTGTTGGGTGCTGGATATTTTTGTACTCCTATGTATATCCTTGAGCTTTATTCTGGGATGCAGTTAAATTACTTGGAAACACTTTGATTCCTTTTATGTCTCGCTTTTAAGATTGTTAGATAGAACCAGAGCAGCATATAGGCTACAGCTAATTATTCCCCATGACTAAAGCAAGATAAATATGAGTCTTTTACCTAATTTTCTTCAAATAATGAGATATTTAAATCTGGCTAGTGGGAACAGGCACTTTTCCCTGCCTTGTGTGAACATCAGGACTATTCCCTCTAATCCTCTTGGATGGTTCTGTTCTGGCCTCAAGTAGTTTCCTCATTGCATGGGTTGCTCGGTGTAATAGTTTCCCTTTACCCACAGGATATTTGCTAAGACTCCCAGTGGATGCCTAAAACCTCAGATAGTACTGAGCTCTATATGTATTATACACACATTTCTTTTTTCTTCTTCACAATTTCTTTGACAGAAGATTTCATTCTTAGCATAAATCTTTAGCAGCCTCAGCATACTTTTTTTCTTTCTTATTAAGTCAAGAAATTTCATCTTTTTGGTTAAAAGAAATACTTTGTGACTGCTCTTTGGCATATCTGAATTGCCAACATCTCCATACTTACACTTTGGAGCCATTGCTAAGTAACATAAAGGTTACTTAATTGCAAGCACTGTGATACTTCAACAGTCAATCTTTTAAACGAGACAGCTATTAAGTGACAGGCAGGTAGCAAGTACAGCCAGTAAATGTGGATAATGCTGGACAAAGAGATGATTCACATCCTAGGTGGGATAGAGCAGTGATATGGTTTGGCTGTGTCCCCACCCAAATCTCATGTTGAATCATAGCTCCCATAACCCCCACATGTCATGGGAGGGACCCGGTGGGAGGTAATTGAATTATGGGGGTGAGTTTTTCTCATGATAGTAAATAAGTCTCATGAGATCTGATGATTTTATAAAGGGAAGTTCCCCTGCACACACTCTTTTATCTGCTGCCATGTAAGATGTGCCTTTGCCCCTTCTTTGGCCTCCACCATGACTGTGAGGCCTCTTCAACCACGTGGAACTGTGAGTCCATTAAACTTCTCTTTCCTTTATAAATTACCCAGTTTTAGGTATGTCTTTACTAGCAGCATGACAACAAACTAATACAAGCAGAACAGCATGAGATTTCATCACATTCTCAGAATGGTGTGCGACTTAAAACTTACGGTTTATTTCTGGAATTTTCCACTTAATATTTTCAGATCACAGTTGGCTATGGGTAATTGAAACAACAGAAAGTGAAACTGCTAATAAGGGAATACTCCCGTACTCTTATACTCTTCAGATCTCTGGAGTTTGTCTCTCTGTAACCCTCTTCACTCTACTGTTTTATTCCATTAACTATAGCTATCTTGGTGTTCCTGGATTTTTATCCAACTTCTCAACTCAGAAAGTCACTGAGATGTGCCTATGTCCCTCCTCTCTATGCTGCCTGGAAGTCCTCTCAAGGCAGTAAGCTGAGGCAATTGCAGGGCTCACTTCATTTATTCCATGTCTCGCAATGATCACTGTTCTCCATTTCCTGGTTTCTGTCTGGTATCTTAAAAAGCACTCTTTCACATATGTTGTGTTGGATTTTGGGCTGTTTCAGGTGGGAGGGTAAATCCGATTCTTGTTACTTCTCTTTGCAAAAGCAGACATTCATAGACCATTTTTTGCCTGCCCTTTCCACTCTTCATAACTCACTTTTCAGTTTCATGATGCCATCCATAAACATTCCACTTCCCAGAATATTCAATAAAGGAGAAACTCCTGCTGAATTTCCTCCATAAGACTTGGCTAATAACCACACAGGGCCTAATCATAATCAGTTGTTTGAGAGGCACAAAAGATAGGTCTCTTATTTCTCTGTTAATGTGGTCAAGTAAAGTTAAGGGCAAGTATGTATTTCTGGTAACTATAAAAAATTATGGCAAGTCCATGAGGCTACGCTATTATAAACATGGCTAAAAATGCACCAAAATGAATGCATTTGTGTGGCACCCCGCAAGTCTTCCAACACCAATGGAAAAGTTTAAGCACGATTAGAATCTTGGCTCAGTGACCTAGACCTTTTTATGTCAATACATTTCTCCCTAGGGGTAAGTAAGGTACTTTCAAAGGACACCCATTCACTGAAGTCAGTTAGAAAATTACTGCTGCAACATACTAAATAGTACTTCAGTAGGCTTACAGAGATAACGTACAGCCGCAATGTGTTCATTTTGCCAGGATATAATTTACCCTTTCAGCATATACTGCTTCCCCCTGTGCATGCCCTGGTTCATGGGAGTTTGGGAATAACCAACTGTGATCCAGTTTCCACTGGGTTTCTCTCTGAATATTTACACTGGGCATGAATTGTACCCAGATACTCCCTCTCAAATATCAAAGAGAACTAGTCACTAATGGTTCCCAGGGATTGGTCTGGGGGTAGGGGCATTAAAAATTGTTAAATTGAGTCTCCCTCATTATCAGACATAATAGGATCCAAAAAGAAATGTTCAAAATTTATCTGGTTGTTTCTACATAGTTTTAAAAGCAATCAATATAGCTACTGATCTACATATTCGCTTTTCAAATTTTTCTGAAGTAGAGAGCTTTAATGACCAAAAAGGAAAGGGTAGGTGGGACTCATCAAATTGTTTCCCACTTCCTGCCACCAAGAATTCGGTTTAGTCCTGTTAAAGGTTTTGGACTAAAATAGTGCAAGTCACTGAAGCTCAATGCTCTCAGTTCTATTGATACCAAAGCAGTGATGATGTTATATTAGTTCATCAATAAATGCAAAATTCAAAGTTGTTCATGATTATGTTTGTGTGCAAACTTGCAAGTATACAGACACACCAGGACCTACTAGAGGCAGTAGAAGAACAGGCTGTGAAGGGAAACAGAGATAGACAGTAAAAAATGTCTCTTTAATCTATTGCAGTCTGCTTACTGCCTCATGAGATCAGGAATCCTGCTCATTAAACAATCAAACTTTACTTATTTGCACAATAGAACATAAAATCTATTTTATCACTTTCCCCCCAAACAACCTGTTTAATTCTTTTCAATACTTGGGAATTATTCAGTTAAAAAGGGCACAGATAAAAGTGGCTTTATGAAGGTGATAAAATGTAATCCACAATGCCCATATGACATCATTAGAGCAGATGTTTGTACCATAATATATAAATGCAACAAGATTCAAAATCTCATATGAAAAATTTTGGACTTGATTTATTCTGGGCTTTTATGCTATAGAAATTTAATGGGAAGCTGTGGACCAATAGGTGGATACATGATGGAGAAGTTGTCCGGGTTCTGGGTTTGAAGTTGACATCATTCCTCCACTGTACATTTTCTGGCTTTGGTTGCCTTAATTTGGTATTGATGGCTGGCAAAGGGCCTCTGGTATTTAAACAAACCTTACCTATAATAAAGTCTGGCTCAGAGACTGTCATTTTGAATTCTACTTTATTCTGTGTTATTTACTTCTTAGTCACAATTATTCAAGAAGGATACAGTCAATAGGTAAGTGATTTCCATTTGCACAAGCACACTGGTTAAAAAAAAATTGCAGGTATGTGTTCCCCAGGTATTACGTAGTAAGACACCTGGAGTTAATTATTTGCATTGTGTTTTTAGAAAAAGTTTGAGAACTGTTTTCATGCATGCAAGCAAAGACAGCATGTCATAATGGCTCAGGGCTGAAAGTTCAGGGGGCTGCTTCCTTTATAATAGATGTGCAAAGACTTACATTCCAATTTCTTCTTACTCTTCCACCTGGTTACCCAGTATTTGTTCTTCAAAGGTATTCTAATCAAACTATTCAAAGAGTTTAGCATCAAATATGATGTCTCCAGGGAGGTATGATTTAGAGAGTCTGGGATTCAACCAAAAATCACTCCATGGAAACTTTCCTTTTTAGCTCAATATCATATCTGTGTATGAGGAAATAACTAGTCATGAGCCTGTGTGACAGCTGAAACAATGACGTTTATGTAAAAGGCCAGGGCAGCTTTCTCAATCTTATGGTTCAAAGTGTGAAGGGTAATATAATCTGAACTTTCAGATTTTAGAAAGTGGAATATTGTTTATGCTTGTGTTTTGCATTGTCATTGCCTTTAGGACTTGTTCTTGCTGGCAAAACTGTATTCTACAATCATATATGCTGCCTCCCAACAGTAGCACTATACAGATGCCTGCTTTTGTTTTTGTTTTAAGCAAAAATAAGAACTAGTTCAAGGTTAAAAAAACATATGAAAACATAAAACATGGAACACTTCTTATTTATGCTGCATGATAGACCCATTCAAAGACTTATAAATACATTGGCAGTATATGATACTCCATTCTGGCTGTCTGATCAAGTCCAAAGTCAACTTTTTATGAAGTTTAAGAAGAAAAATGACAAGTAGAAAAAGAAAGAGTATAGAAAACATTTGTGATGGAGAAAGTATGGTGAAGGAGAAGAGACAAAACAATAATTTATAAATTATTGATAAAGGAATAATAGTACCCTTTAAATATAGTGAAGGGTTTTTGTTTTTGTTTTTTTTCAGGATATAAGAGTATATCCACAACCACTATTTAAATTTTGGGTATGATTCTAACAAGCCTGTATTAAATTGCACATTTTATGGAAAAATGTAATGAGAATAATACTCTTACCATCTGTTTTCTTTGAATCATTTCCGATGTTAGAGTGATCCTTCTTGTCTGTCTTATTTTTACCATCTTTCAAGTCACCTGAAAGTAATAAACATGACAAACAGTATATGTATACAGCTGAGGGGGGTGTTATAAACATCTTTAAAACTGTCAAGGTTAAAAAAAAGTGCAGCATAATTTTATAGTCATGAGGGTGTATGTGTCTGAGTGTAAATATCTTTTGTAATCATGTTAGGTCCTGGAAATTGGATTGTGATACAGAAATTGAGGCTGAAAGTTCTTGTTAAACAGAGTTGTAGTTAAGTCATGTGTTTATCTTCTAAGAGAACCAGTTAAGATTTACTGTTAGGCTGTGGAGTGAGGAGAAACTGGAGGTAATTGTAAGTTCTACCAATTAATAGCTATTTAACGTCTCTGTGCTTCAGTTTTCTTATCTGCAAAATGGATATATTAATAACCTACCTTACAGGCATATTGGATAAATTAGAAGGCATATCACTCAATACAGTTGTTATTATTCTAAAATGGAGCTATAAATGGTACTTTAATAAATGAACTTGTCAAAAGGTAATTTGTAAAAGTTGTAAAACATTACCCTTAGAAAGAACATGTGTCAAATACGTATTTAACCCACTTATGAGGGAATAGTAAGAAGGTTCCAAAGTACTGGAGCTGGGTATTTACAGATATTTACAGATATTTCTGAAACACATTTGCTAGATTAATGACAAAACTGGTTATATCCTACAGGGCAATAAAACCATAACCTTTGCGGTTATCTTCTCTCTTGGTCAAAAATCTATAAATTAGCATATAACTTCACAGGACCTAGGCTTGAATCAAATAGTAAATAGAGTTAAACACAGTCATGTTCTTCAAAAGTAGCTGTTAGCAAATTAAGGCCCCTGGATCAATGGTGCCTGCCACCGATTATGGCAAATAAAAATTTCCTGAAACATGGCTACACTTATTCATTTACATATTGTCCATGGCCGCTCTCACGCTGCAACAGTTGAATTCAACAGTTGCAAAGAGACAGGCAAAGCCAGAAATATTTTCCACCTGGTTTTTTGCAGTAAAACAGTGCTGTACCCCTATCCAAAATAATTTAATAATCCTAGGGCATGTGTGTTCAACAATATTCCAGTATCACATGGAAAGGTCAGGGACATCTTCCCCAACCCTTATTTTCAAGTGTTGAATATTTTCTTACCAGTTTTACTAATGGAAGCTTTCTTTTTAGCATGCATAAAATCAAGAATATGTTCTCACTCAAATACTGGTACTTACTGAAGCCAAAAAGTCCTAATGATAATTGGAGTCAGCTGGGCCTCTAAGGTATGTGTATGAGGGACAGGGTTTACTCTTTTTACTTTATTTGTGCCAGGCAGTATGCTAAATGGTTTTTGAGAACTGTTTTGATGCATGCAAGCAAAGATAACATGTCATAATGGCTTAGGGCTGAAAGCTAACCTCTTTAGCTTTCAGCTTCCTTTACATGACGCTTCCTTTGTAATAGATGTGCAAAGAGCTATGTTCCAATTTCTTCTTACTCTTCCACCTGGTTACCCAGCATTTGTTCTTCAAAGGTATTCTAACCAAACTATTCAAAGAAAGTTCAGCATCAAATATGATGTCTCCAGGGAGGTATGATTTAGAGAGTCTGAGATTTTACCAAAAACCACTCCATGGAAATTTTCCTTTTTAGCTTAATATCATATCTGTGTATGAGGAAATAACCAGTCATGAGCCTGTGTGATAGCTGTAACAATGACATTTATGTAAAAGGCCAGGGCAGCTTTCTCAATCTTATAGTTCAAAGTGTGAAGGCTAATATAATCTGAACTTTCAGGTTTTAGAAAGAGTGGAATTTGCATCATTTTATTAAATCTTATAATAGCCCCATTATAAAGGTACTATTATTAAAAGAAGACAACTTCATCAAAGATTCATTCACTAAATGTCCAATTTGCAAAATTCGATGAATAACCCACTCACCAAATGACTGAGGATGTTTTTCGAGTTTTTTTTGTCAACATTCCTGCAGCCAGTTAGACAAACAGGAGCCATTCCATCTACGTCAAGGGGCATGGACTACCCACTCTCATGTTTCATACCCCAACCCTGAACTCACATCTGCCCAACTTTGCACCTGGATTTCCCTCTTGCAGCAAAACTGCTAAGCTCTCAACTATAGTATCTGCAACTTCTCTATGAAGCTCAAGTCTTAGATTTCAGCCTTGTTTACTGTTTCCATTTCTAAATGCCTTTGGTCTATGAATTTATAAAAAAAATGATTATCTAAGGATGATTCAGGACCATTTGGGGCTGTGATATATTCTACAAAGTACATATTTTCAATGGAATTTGACAAATGCTACGCTAAGCTAGAAGTCAATAAACTCTCCAGGTTTCCTCTCATTCTGAAATAGGATGGACCGTGATATGGTTTGGCTATGTCCCCACCAAAATCTCATCTTTAATTGTACCTCCCATAATTCCCATGTGTTGTGGGAGAGACCCAGTGGGAGATAATTGAATCCTGGCAGCAGTTTTCCCCACACTGTTCTTGTGGTAGTAAATAAGTCTCACGAGATCTGATGGTTTTATAAGAGGAAACTTCTTTTGCTTAGTTCTCATTCTCTCTTGCCACCATCATGTAAGAAGTGCCTTTCACCTTCCACCATGACTGTGAAGCCTCCCCAGCCAAGTGAAACTGTGAGTCCATTTAACCTCTTTTTCTTTATAAATGACCCAATCTTGGGTATGTCTTTATCAGCAATGTGAAAATGGACTAATACAGACTGGCAGCAGGGCGCCATGACTCACACCTGTAATCCCAGCACTTTGGGAGGCTGAGGTGGGTGGATCACCTGAAGTCAGGAGTTCGAGACCAGCCTGGCCAAAATGGCAAAAGCCTGTCTCTACTAAAAATACAAAAATTAGCTAGGCATGGTGGCAGGTGCTTGTAATCCCAGCTACTCAAGAAGCTGAGTCAGGAAAATCAATTGAACCCAAGAGGTGGAGGTTGCAGTGAGCCGAGATTGCACTACTGCACTCCAGCATGGGTGAGAAGAGTGAGACTCCATCTCAAAAACAAACAAACAAACAACAACAACTACCAAAAAAAAAAAAAAAAACAGACTGGCTAGAAGAATTGAGAGGCAGGGGAGTCTACTCTGGCCAGGGTCCAAACAGGAGGATTTTAAGCGGAAGATAGGGTCATCACCTCCTCCATCACCAAAAGAAAAGAAATCCTTCATAAGTCCCAGGAAACAGTCCAAATACTAGCTTATCTCTATCTTAAGGATGCCGGAGATGGACTCAAGGATCTTGAGCCCTGTAATCAAACTAGTTCCTTCTAGTTCCTTCTTCCCTCAATGAACTCCACACTCCTAATGCATGCTTTTTAAGCCTGCTGAGTTGCTCTGAACAACAGCTACAGCAATGCCAGGATGTCTTCTAGAAGTTGCAGAGATGGTTTCCTTGGCTGATTGCTAGCCAGCAGCAGCCCATGGTGGCCCCTCTTCTCAGCCAGGGCTGGGGAGGTTGTGGGAGGAAGTAACCTCAACACAGAGCAAAGATTAGAGGATCATGTCACTGCCAATTGGTGCCCAAACTTCGAGCAACACCTCCCTCACCAACATCCTTCAGCTCTAACTTGGAAGATATCCTGGGTACCCCACAAAGAAGGGTTCAGGAAAGTGACACATGCTTGTTTGATGATGTTCCCTGAGTAAAACCCATTAGGTAATTTCCCATGGGTTGTATCTAGAGTAATGGCTGATGTGAGCTTTTACTCAATAAACAGGGGGAAGCAAAAGAGACTTTCTGTGCAGCTATAAATCATTTTAATTAGGCTGCTGTAATACAGTCCCGAACCACCATTAGCCTTTCTTATTATTGCTCTAAATTGATTTCTTTTCCCACCTCTCATCTACTGCTTACTTTTTAAGAGAAATGGTAGACTGTTGCTTATTTCAGGAAATAAGCACAGTTGTGAAATCCAGCCAGCCTCGTTGAAGACTCAGGCTCCTGTTTTGTTTCTTTCAGGCTTTCCCCTAGCCAACTTCAAAATGAATTATTATTTCCACATCTGTCCTCTCTGGGTCTTTGTTTCCTCTGGTAGAATTCATATCCTTCTTGGTGACAATCTCAAGTACAATGTCTTTGGCTTATTTGTGTTCATTGGTTGCTCCCACTGACTAGACCTGGGGTTGGCAAACTATGGCCCATGGGTCAAACCTGGACCTACTGCCTGGTTTTTTATGAGCTACAAACTAAGAATGGCTTTTACATTTTTAAATGGTTAAAAGAAGACAAATATTTTATGACATATGATATGTAGAATTCAAATTTTAATTTCCATAAATAAAGTTTTATCGGAAAACAAGCTCACTCATTTGCATATTATCTGTGGCTGCTCTAAAATGGTAATGTTGAGTAGTTGCAATAGAGATCTTATATCCTGCAAAGCCTAAAATATTTACTATCTTGTCCCTTATAGAAAAAGCACACCAACCCCTAGAGTAAGTATATTGTAAACCTCTTATAAACAGCAGTTAAGTTTGCATATTTCTCTGATTGCCCCTCTCCCTGAAGGCACCAAACCACAGAAACATACTGGTTACAGAACAGAGCACTGGGACTCACACAGACCAGAGTTTAACCTGAGATCTCTACTTAATAGTTGCTTGACTTTGCACAAGTGATTTCATCTCTCTGAGTCTCAATTTTCCCACCCACAACATGGGAATGGGTGTTTCTACCTCACAGAGCTGTTAGAATTTTTACATGATGTAATGTAGGTAGAATCTCAAGTACAATGTCTGATACATGTTAAGCATTGAATAAAATGGTAGTGTTATTGTTATTGCCGCTTTTACTAAGGGAAAGACATTTCTAGCCCACTCTGTTAAAAGAAAAAGCAGAGGAAAGAAACACACGTTGCCTCTCTCACCACCCCTTACATGTTCCTCCTTTGAGGAGGAGTCATTATTTATCTAGGAGGTAGGGTTGACCATGTACAGACTGGCCCAGCCACCCACATCCCAGCCTGTTTTGAGATATGTTTTCTGTAAGACACATACGTTTTCTGTCACTTTAGAAGTAGCCTGCCAGGGTGTTGGGGTGAGGTACAAGTCCTGTACCTGGCTCTACAGTGTCTGGCTGGGTAAACTCATTTCAGAGCAAATGTGTAAAGAAGCCCATGTGCTCAGCAGATCAACTCTGTGTTTCCCAAGTCAGCTCCAGTCGCAGTGGAGCTGATGTCTTGGTCATTGACTTCCTGATTTTGTTACGTATCTCTCAGTTGGTTCAGACCGCAGAAGGGGTAGCAAGGAGGGGCCTGTACTATCTGTTAAAACATTAACAGGCACACCATAAATTCTTTAAAAATTTTGCATGAACATGTTTTTATTTTTTTAAGTTTTTATTTCCATAGATTTTTGGGGAACAGGTGTTGTTTTGCTACATAAGTAAGTTCTTTAGCAGTGATTTGTGAGATTTTGGCATACCCATCACCTGAGCAGTATACACCAAATCCAACTTGTAGTCTTTTATTCCTCATCCTTCTCCCACCTTTCCCCACAAGTCCCCAAAGTCTATTATATCATGCTTATGCCTTCACATCCTCATAGCCTAGTTCCCACTTATGTGTGAGAACATATGATGTTTGGTTTTCCATTCCTGAGTTACTTCACTTAGAATAATGGTCTCCGATTCTATCCAGGTTGTTGCAAATGCCATTATTTCATTCCTTTTGATGGCTGAATAGTATTCCATCATATGTTTTTAGGGAATCAGCAGGAACTGGAAAAGCAGAAAAGCCTCGCCCTGTGAGCTGTCCCCATCATTGGGGTTGTTTGCTGGTTTCCATTCATCATGCCATTAACTCCTCAAAAACAGCCCTTCACCAAGCGCAATTCTACTCACCATTCTGTTGCTGTTCTCCTGACGATTTCTCAGCTTTGGAATTTTTCCCATGAGGGTTGTCACTTTTGTTTGCCCGTGTTCCACTAACTTGATTCTTAGCTTCTCCAGACGTCTTTTTCTCAGCTTTGCCAGATGCGCCTTCTTCAGCCTGGCTTTTGGCTTCCGTTTCCTTTTGCTGCTCCTCTGCAGCCAGGCGAGCCTTCTCTTCTGCTTCCTGTTTGGCCTTCTCCTCTGTGTCCATGGCAAGTTGGGAAAGGCACCGAAAAGAGAAAAAGAGGGCATGCCGTTAGGAGAATGACCTGTTTTAATGCACAAAGAGGATCTAAGGTGTTTACTGAGTGTTTGGGTACATTTCTGATTAATTCATCAGATTGTCATGTATATAGTAAACCAATAAAATAGGTTCATGATGATGTCATTCTGAAAATAGTGAGTTAGAGGATGGGGCAGGGAGAAAATAATAATAAGGATAATAAAACAATATTGTAATGGCATTATGAATATCATCATTATTAATAGCTTCTATTGAATGTGTTCTCTATGCCAAGTGTTATGCTGTGTATTTTTTGGGGGGGGTACTTATTTTCATCCTCAAAACAACCTTACAGCAGCTACCATTACTGTGACTCAATTTGACAAATGTGGAAATGAAGTCTCAGAGACATCACAAAACTTTCCTATCACCTCAGTAAAAACTGCAGCTTCCTATGGGTTTGCCTAAGACCTAGAGTTTAAACACAAACAACTGATTACAAAACAAAAAGGGAAAATATCCAACACTAGCACAATTGAAGACAAACACACTGAGGACACTGTTTATGAGTTTAAAAGAAGCAAGAGGATCATTGAGCTTTACGAAAAAAAAAAAAAAAAGTCTTCAAACGATCCACAAGATGAGAAGGAGCCTTTAGTTAGTTTGGCCAGGTACCTGGTCTGTGTCCTCCCTTTTAATGAAACGATACTAGCATTATTCCCAATCCAGCTGATTACAAAAGGGCTTGGCTCTGTGCTTAGTCAAAAACATAGCAGAATTGCATAGGTTAAGTATTTATGAAAAGACTGGTTCACTCATCCAACTCAATTTGTTGAGCAGCTAGAGTGTCAAGCACTGTTTTAGATACAAGGAATACAGCAGTAAGCTAGTCGATTTATGGAGAAGAGATCATAATTAAGTAAACAAATGACTAAGATACATGCAGATTATAAAAAGTGCTTTGCAGAAAACAGAAACAGAGTAATACGATGGAACACAATCAGCACAGGGGAGCGGACTGCATTAGACAAGGAGGTGCAGAAGGCCTCCTTGACAAGGTGACATTTAACCAAGTCCTAAATTATGACAAGCTGGCCATGCAATAATCTGGAAAAATAGTATTTCAGCCAGAGGAACTAGAAAATGCAAAGGCCATGAGGTAAAAATGAGCTTGGTATGCTCAAAGAACACTGAGTATAGTTAAAGTAAATTTGACAAGGGCTTAGCGACAGATGATGTTCATGACAAGCAGTGTTCAGATTATGCAGGGCCTTGGAGGCAACGAGGTGAGCATTGCATTGTAGAGAATAACCTACACAGAAGCCACTTAACAGAGCCCTATCCTCCCAAGGTTCTAGAGGCTCATGCCATGTAGCACTTAGTTTACTCCAAAGACCTTCCAGCCTGTGCCATCAACTTCCATTGGGAAAAGCCTTATTACATTTTTCTCTAGATGTGTTTTAACATTCCCCATACTTCATTACCATGTGTCTTATTTATTTCCTTTGTGTTAGCCTTGGTCCTGGAAAAAAAGCTAACTCTCATAAGTAATCTATTTGTTTTTAATCTAATGGATATCAGAGTAACTATCCATTTATCATATTTGCCTTTGTTTTAGCTGCTAAATAACTCAAAGCCCAAATTTGGTCCAGGTTCACATGTTCACGAGGCTTTATGACATGCATTTTGTGGAAGTCTATGATGTCTAGTTTACTCTACTTTTCCTGCCCTTGTATTTCCTTACCTGTCTTCCTTAATATATTATGTTTTCATTCATTGATCCATCCATCCATCAATCTATCCATCCATTCATCCATCCAAGCCAATGCCCTACCTTCATCTCCAAACAAATTAAATAAGATTCTGGAGAAAGAGGGGCAAGAATAGGATATTTTGAGTGTTTTCCAGGTGATTTAAACATATAGAGTTGAGAAGCACTGATTTAAATGTTAAATGTTTGCCATTCAGTATTTCATGACATTCTGCTGTCCAAAAGGATGTATTTATAATTTACATTGAAAAGGTAAGGAAAGATCTCTTTATAAATAACATAATTATGTGCATGTAATGTATAAAATGTCTTCCAGCCTTTATAGAAAGGTACAACTACAGAGTGAAAGAATGCTCTTGCAGAAGAGTATGGTAAGATGGCATTCTCAGTATGATGCGGGACCACAGAAAGTCCCCTGGAATGTTCACTCAGGCTTAATCTCATCCTTCTTCAGTGACTGAAGTTGCGGTTTAAATGTCATCCCTGTTACTGAATTCCCAGTGCTTGGCATGGTGCCTGGTGCATAGCATACACTCATGAAGTATTTGTTTGTGAAATGAAATGTTTCCTATGGGTGTGATTTATCCTATATGCCAGTGTAAATTTATTTGTATGTATCTTCATCAGTCTTCAGCAATCTAGACAGACATAAAATACAGAAAGTATATAAACTCTAAGTCTTATTATGAAAGAATAGTCATCTGCCAAATGTTAGTTTCCTTAGCCAATAATGTAGGTGAGTAAAAAGATGACTATTTTTACCACAGAGTGGGAAACTGAGGCAAGGAAAAGGAGAAATCATTCATATTCAGAACCTGGTATCAGTTTTAGAAAATAATTTATAACCCCCTGACAGAATCTCCACTGAATCCACGGCAAATTTTCAATATTCAAAATAACCCCAAGTTGGAAGTATTTTTGATAAAACCTGAAGGTGTTAAATTCTGATTTGCTATAAAAGAGCATAAAATATTATCTGAACAAGAAAAATTCATTTGACAACTGAGTCAGACCAATTTTCCATGGGAATCTAGCAAAAAACATGTAAAAAACTGGTGGTGGGAGTACATTTCAGAAACAAATCTGGGTTTTTTCTTAACTGTAGCTATCAGGCAATTAATGCTTACATGAATGAATGGTAGCTCTCTGACATCATGATCAAATCAGTTATGAGCCTACCCTATTGTATGATTTCTCTACAGCAATCACGTTACAGCAAGTTGTCCTGCAACTTTTCTACTCAACTTCTACCTCTTCCTCACATCTCTGAGATAGCTGACATTAGTGTGATCAACTGCATGGCACTCAAAGTGTTACAACTCAAAATTTGTAGACTGAAACAAGCAAGCACATAAATAAGAAAAAATAAAATACATTGGCATGAGGTAGGTCTTTTTAACTGAAGTCAGATTCCTTTTTATTCTCTGGGTGAAATTATTAGTATGGATGAAATTTTCCCACAATGAGAAAAAGGAGTTGAGAACAGATATTTTGTACATGCTCACAGGTTCGAATGACAGCATGTATACAGAGAATTCGCTTTTCAGGTCTTAGATTTGACATCTACTAGGCTTCTAGACTAGTAGAAAGCAAGAGATGTGTGGTTCAATTCTGTTTCTTTTGGGTTCCTGTGTCAGACTCTCTGTGGTGTTGGGACTTGTAATAAAAACAGCCAATAGCAAGCAGCTAAGAGTTAAGACAGAACAGAGCCCTCAAGATCCATAAATTTCCTTCCTCCCAGTGGAGAGCTGGTTCTATCCCACACTGCATGTCTATACAGTTTTGGGGAAATACAATGATGTCTTTATTTAATTTGCCTTCCTGAATAATGACACTATGGGGTCTCAATAAAAAAGTGTATTGGACTAATTATCTCTTGATATAATTTTCTGAAATGCCTACTTATACTACCTACAACCAGAGAGAGAAGGAGAGAGAGAAAAGATAGAAAAGAGGAACTGACCAGAAAACCCAAAATATTATATGAATTTTGACTAGTAAAATCTCAGTTCTATACAAGAACAAAAGAAAGGTGCTTCTAGACATTTAAGAACTCAGAAGGTGTTCCTACTTCCTGAAAATTTTAGTCAAAGAAAAAACTTCAATCAACATTAAAAACTCAAAAATGAGAAAAATACGTAAATGAATAATTCTTTACATATTGTAAATCACAATATTCAGTATCAGAATAAAATACTCAAAATAGAGAAAGGTCAGATACAATATTATATTATGATCCCAATTTATCTTATACATATGTACAGAAAAGCAAAATACAAAGAATTACATTGGAATTTTACTAACAGTGATATGTGTCTGGAGAGGTAATAATTTTCATTTTCTTTTATATATATATTTTTTATATTTCAGCATGTATAACTTAAACACATTAGTCTAATACCAGAAAAATAAATGTTAAAAAAGTACTAAATACTGAATGGAAATTAATCAATATCGATCAGATTTGAAAATTATGTTCATACATCTTTAATTGGGAACAGTGATTTTTAACTCTAAGGTCTATAAAAATATTTATTTAATCTTTCCTAATAATCATCAGTTCTCGCCTACCTAGTTTTGTAATCAGGTTGGTTAACAAAACCAAGACGCATTTCCAATGCATTTATTAACATACATATTCAAGTGCCCCATTGAGGACAGCCTTTTGAAATCAGGGTCATCTGGAAAAAAAAGAACAACCAACAAAGCAGCCACCACCAACAAAAACCAGGTGTGCATTAGATTTTTTATTAGCACCAGTCAACCAGTAACAGCATTACTGAGCTGCTGAGAATGTTATAAAATATTAGTTATAGGTTGGTATCTTATTAACTTTGTATTCAAATCTTTAACCTTCTTTTCCAATTTGTATAAACAGCAGCTACTACTTAGGCACCAACCTTGTGCAGGCTCCTTTCTTAGTGCTTTATAGGTATTATTTCTATTCTTCACTAATTCTTTGAGATTCACTTTATCATCCCCAAAGTGAATCTCAAAGAACCTTATCTGAATTTGCCAAAAAAAAAAAAAAAAACCCTTGCAAATCAAGACTCAATTTTCTTTCTCCTTCCCTGCTAACTTAAATGTGCCCTGATAACCAAACTATTCTCCCACAAAATATCCATAACCCTAGGCTCTATGCCTTCGCCCAACCCCTTTCTCCTTGTTCTTATTTCTAAATACAACACCTCCTTCAGGTCTCAATCCCAGGAGTCCTGCTACCTGATGCCTTCTCAAACACCCAAGCAGGGCTACAGACAACTACTTTGTGCTTCTGAAATATCTCTATCCCCATACCTAACACATTTAAAAATTATTAGCTGTTTATTTACCTGTTCTTTTTAAAGGGCCAGTTTTCCCCTGAAACTGTCAAATGCTTCCCGAGGTGATTAGTTTCAGAAGGTAATTTTAGTAAGCCAGATAATTGCAAACAAATTATTTTGAAGTACCTCTTTAAATTGCATGTTGTCAGAAATCGAATTTTCAAGTGTAATGAGTGTAATTGATTATAAGAGAGTGTTTCTTTGGAGATGATACAGTAGCTGCCATTGCTGCTTGCAACGCCTGCCAACAGGGAGGATTCAAATGTTTAAAGCATTTGAATGAACTAAGAGAGGGTGTGTTTAAAATATGGAAGAGGTGTTGGCTCCCTCCACAGCTCAGGGTGCAACATCTGTCCTGAAATGATAAGGGTTCAATTATGCCCTAGAAGTGCCATAAATATAACCCCCTTGCCTCACCTGAAGTGAGCAGCCACTTGAACAGAATTTTATAGACAAATCAGAAAATTGGACAGAATTTTGTGGACAAGCCTTTGAATAACTACAACAGTGAGGCTGTTTCTTTCCTACACTAGAAGCAGAACCCCCAGACCCCACCCCAATGTATGGAAACCAAGACTGCCAGAACATGCTCTCACCCACCATCCCCACCCTTCTCACCTGGTGTACTGACACCAGGAGGGTAAAAATGTGAGATGTTGTGTTTGGAGAGGGGATGTTGTGTTTGGGAAGGGGATGTTGTATTTTTGTCTGATGTGAAGGCTTAGGGCTTAGGCTGGTGGTGCTGGTGACAAACTCAAGGCTTTGATTGAATTTCCATTCTTTATTTGAATGAAACTCTGTAGTAATGTCTCTTCCCCTCCCCTGCCACAAGACTCTGAGCTTTGAGGGTGGGATGTCTGTCACTCATCTCTGTACCCTGGGCACTGGGCACAGCCTGGCACATAGCAGGCACACAATAGATGTTAGCAAAAACTGACTCTTGTTGAAGGCTCACCTCCATGAAGCCCACTGGGAACAGTCCCCTCACTGAGCTCCCAGAGCCACCAATGTCTGTGTCCCTACCTGGAATCAGGCATCACAGTGACAGACCTCTTATCTCAGAATTGTACTACCTGTGCACATAGGGCCTCCATCCCTAGTATGATCATTTAGTATGTACCGATCGTGGAGTACATGCTCAGTAGTCACAAATGCACATATGAACAAAGGAAGTTAAGCTTCCAAAATCATAAAAATTTCCATTTTTTTCTGTTGATAGTACCAAGGGCCTCAGCTTTTAGTTTTGATGATGTCTGCTTCAGGGAATTTCTGTTTACTGACAATTTACCAACATCTCAGAAGATCAGTTACATGATTTGAGCAATGAGTGAAGGGAAATTGAGAATATGAAAGGAATATAAAATGCATATAAGAAAATTAAAGCCTCTTATATTCCAACATAACGGCCAATGCAAGGTGGCTATTAGTGGGTCTTTACTTCGGTAAAAGAAGAAATTAAAGCCTCACAGTTGTGTCACATGACATCAAACGAAAATGACAAGATGGTTTAGCAGAAACCAAGAAATAAACCCCCACCTCCTGTAGAGTCTTCATACCAGAAAAAGGAGTTTAGTCCCACAGCATAAAGGGCATGATGCCAGGAGCCCTGCAGGTCTGCAGTAGTTTATCATGCATTGATTGTTAGATATTATGAAGATCAAAAGATGGTAGATTCTAATAATCAGGAATTAGAATCTGCATCGTGAGCAACTGAGCTTTATTTGCAACACATGTAACTCAGGGAGGACAATCTTGTTTTTATGAGTGGGTACTGCATCGGTTTGGACAGGTCTGTGGTATGTTACCTTTGGGTACCTTGGCTCTCCATCTCTCCCGATTAATGTGCACTACTTCGGTCCAAGTAGCTTTAAAGCTCTTATAGTCAACGGGGATGACGGAATTGTTGATCGGGGCACTTCCCTCTGAACCAGAGCTCTTGACACCTGATCGCTTGGCATCTGACGAACTGATGCTATTCAAACTGGAGAACAAAAAAATGATACCAAAGAAGAGAGTTAGTGTTTGGAAAATGTCTTCCAATGAGCAAGCCCAGGGGAGGAGTGGTTAGCACTTATCAAGTTATTGCTGTGAAATTTCTGGGTCCTGATGTTTATAATCATTCTATTTTCCACATATGACAGGTGGGAAATTCTCAATTTTCATCAGCAAAAACATCAGCATTACAGTCTCAAGAGTCTCTATATTCTTCATATTTCTTCTTTGCTAATTGGCCTCTTCTCTTTTCCCAATAACCAGAATCCCCTCATGAGAAATTTCTCTGCTGTATTCTCTGAAACTGACCAATTTGAACTGGGACATCTACTTAATTCCACAGTTCACCCACCTGCTTCCACACTGACCACTTTTCCAAGTTACCTAGCAACTTGCTCCTCTTTCTTTCCAGCTCTGCCCGTCCCCTGCAAGGGTCTTTCTGATCCCAGGATTCCCAAGTCCAGGAGAAGTGATAATTTCCTTAAGTTGCTGGGAGAAGATGGAAATGTAGACAGCATAGAGACTGTGGGAGACTAAGTCATGCAAAAGACCTTATGGGCAAGTTTGTAAATATTAAAAAGTACCGTCTTTCTGGAAAACTTCAAAGAAGTCACTATTGCTACCAAGCAGCTAAAGCAGTGACTGGTAGAAATACAAATTCATGATGGACTACACAAGCAGAATATGTTTCAGCCAGTGCCTGAAGAGCTGTGAGGCCATGGGGACTCTGGCAGGGGGCTCTGTCCTCCTCGTTAGCAGGAGGACCCTTAAGAGGGTCCATCCATCTGAAGCATCCCTGGGGTCCCCTTATCCTAACAATTGTCTTTCTAATCTTTTTCCTGCTCTTTGCTTCTCCTTTTTCTATTCATTCCATTTCTCTTCTTCCTTATCACAAAGCCCAATGTTTTACGTGAACAAGGAGATTAGTAGTAGTAGTAATAGTAGTAGTATATCTAATAAAGACTAAGAGTTAGCTTTACTGTAGCTAGCACTTCCTCTGTTCTAGACCCTGTTGCAAGGTTTAACATAGATTGAATAACTTATTTAATCTCTGCAGCCACCTCTGAGTATTGTAATACACATTTTCTCAGATGAGGGAAGTGAGACAATTTGCCTGAGATTTCACAGCTAGCAAATGATGAGGTCAGGAGTTTTTACTCTGGTATTCTGATTCCAGAGCCTGTACTCTTTAACTACTAATCTACCCTTGATATAATGATGTGGTGGTAGAAGGTGATTTCAAGCTTTCGATTCTTTTTCTCTACTTTGTTCTTTGTGCAAACCTTGAAATGAAAGTCAGTTTCCTTTCTTTGTAGGTACTCTTGATGAGTGGTACTCTCTTTGTGGAGTATTACATGAGCAAAAACTATCTGGGCATAGCAGGTAAACATGCAGCAAATGGGATGGTGGAGGGACAGCACCAGGTGCTTGCTGTTATGATTTAGACATTGGTCACTCCTTACAGTTTAGCCTGGATAGTACGGGTAATACAATTTCAACTCCTCTGACAAAAGGAAAGAGGCAGACAAATTTTTATGAGAAGGAGCTAAGGCAAATGTCCATGAAATATCACCCCCATCCCCTGTAAAAGAAGAATTCTACCCTCATGGACAGGCCAACCTCACCCCCAAGCCCTCAAGCTTCCCCACTGACCTCGAACGCCTCTGTCCTGTCCCGCCAGTTTGAGAAGTTTCATCGATTAGTGGACTCACAATCTTCTCGGTCATGTCCGTAAGCACAGTGAAGGTGGGTTCCACGATGAAATCAATGAAACCTGAAGATAAACAGCAATGCTTCAGAGGAACCACATATTACCTTGGGCCTTTCCATACTTTCCAGAAGAAATTGATCTGGAAGCTCCAGATCAGATTATAAGAGAATGGGTTGATCTTAATCACTTTATGTATTTCTTGATTTGAATATTACATGTCAGTTTCATGTCTCCTACATAGCTTCCTATAACTTTTCAGGATAGTTCAATAAAATGCCTAAGAAATACATACTCAACATGCACTACAGAAGAAGCACTGTGATAGTGGCTGTGGAGAAGACTAAGAATGAATAATACAACATACCTGAAGTTAAGACATTTGAGCTGAGCCCTTAAGAATGGGTGGAGAGGACTCAATGTCTAAGATAGCCTGCTTCCTTTGCTTGCATCCCACAAACTATTTCCCTCATCCTATTTACTGCAGCAAATATCTCCTTAGTTGATGAGACTGTGTTTATCTCCCTTTAAAACTCTACCTATCCTGAATGGTCTGTCATTGTCTGCCTTTAAAATCCTTCCTCTTTTTCTTCCTCTATTCTGTAAATAATGATGGGGCTAAGTTATACCCAGAAGTGAGTTATACTCACTTTAAAAAATATTTCCTCAGTACTTTGGAGAAAATACCAAACGAAAATGCCATTTTAAAAGAAGTGTATTTTTTCTTTTTGAATGTAAGCTCTTCAAGAGCAGGGACAATGTTTTCTGTATGTTCTATTGTGCCTAGTACACTGTAAATGCTCAATAAATACTGATGATGGGAGACAGTGAGTCTTGATGATAAGGGTGAGAAACTGAAATCCCAAATACTGTTTTGTTGCTTGTTTTATTATGACCTAAGATTAAATTGGGAAATACTGGCCTTTTTGGAAAACTGTCCCAAATATTACATTCAAATAAAAGTCCAATGAAAGAAAAAAAAAAAACCAGAATGGGTAGAGAGGAAGATGTGGCTATTCACTCTGGGCGGTGGGAGTGGAAAAACCCAAGTGAGAGAGACGAGAGGGTGTAAGATGTATCTGGGGACTGACTGGGGAGTAGGAATCTTTTGGACTTAGGGAGGGAAAGCTTGAGAAGGCAGGTTATCGGCAGCTCTAGGAAGAAAGGCTCCTAAGTATTCAGATAAAGGGTTAGGATTTGACATTGGAGGCTCCTGGAGATGTTTGGGCAACATTGTCAAAAGAGTTTTTAAATGTTCTTTAGAAAGTTAATCTGGCAAGATAGATAAGAAGGAAGAGAGCAGGAAGGGAGAAGGATGAGAAAATCATTTAGAAGCTATTGCAATTGCTCAAACAAAAGATAAAGAAGGCCACTGTAAGGTGGAAATGCAAAGCAGGCACAGATACCTGCACAGCAGGAGGTGGTACTGCCTCTGTATGGGATCTGCCAAAGATACCTCAAGAATGTGGCCAGGACAGTGGGCTTAGTTTCAGATTTGCTGATTTTGAGGTACAGGGGGCATATCTGGATGGGAGAGGGCAGAGTTGGAAGAAACAGGATTGGAAAGTAGAAGAGGGCTCAGACCTACAACTATATCTTTGTGAGATCACCATGATAGAGAAATGGCTGAAGTTGGGCTATAGCGATTGTCCCAACAGCTCAGACACCCAAATGTTCTGTGACAATGAGGAGAAAAAAATAGGAGCTGAAGCTAGTGGGGGTGGTGGTAAATCATTACACAGCCACATGAAAATTGGAAGCAAACTAAATGCCAACCAGAGGAAATGTTGCCCATTTCCCTTTGAAGGGTGTGTTTGGAAATGTATGAATGCATATTTAGTTCTCACAATGGCCCAAGTAGAGGTGATGCTGGCATTAATGCTCAGCATTAATAAAGGATGTTAAAAGTCCTACAATGTAATTGATAAAACAAGAACTGTCTCAACCAAATATGAGTAGTATGCTTATTAATAAGGAAACAGTGATAATCAAATGTGTATTATGGTTAATTACAGTGTAATTTTAAGCTGAAACTGAAGCGTTTGATGACATCACTTTCGCCTTTTTTTTTTCTGACAAATTAAGCTCAACACGTTCAAACCAGAACTAACTCATCAGCTTCCCCACAACCTTTGTAAATGGGATGATGGTCCAACCACTTAATCTAGAGTTCTACCTTTATCTTAGCTTTGCATTCAGCCAAATCTTTGACACTTTATGTACCACCTCTCCTCTGGAGAGGCCCTGTTACTACCTTAGTTCTGACATTCATCATCTGTTCTTTAGGAGGCACCCAACTGGTTTCTTTGCCTCTAATCTTACTGAAAATCCTCCAATTAATCCTCCATGCTACTGGCAAAGAAATCTTCTAGAAAGAGGGCTGGCAAACTTTATCTGTAAAGGACCAGATAGTTATTATATACTTTGCAGGCAATATCATCTCTATCAAAACTACTTAACTCTGCCACTGAAGTGTAAAAGCAGCCATAGACAATATGTAAATGAATGCATTTAGCTGTGTTGTAATAAAACTTTATTTACAAGAACAAGTGGTGGGCCAGATTAAGTCCACAGGCTAAAACATAAATTTGTATATTTTTAATCTCACTTAAAATTCTTTAGATATGCCCTCATTTCCTACAAGAAAGTATAAACACATACGATTATTAAAACTATATAAAATCTGGGTTTGATACATCCCTCACTACAACCTACTCCATATCCAATGTTCTTGCCATATGGAAATGTTTAGAATTTGCTCACCATACCAGGCAGTTTTAAGTTTCCCTACTTTGTATATGCTACATTCTCTGCCTGGAATGCCCTTCTACCCACCCCTAGCTCACCTCTAACACAGATCGCCATTTACCTAGACAATACTTACTCACTTCTTGGGACTCTACTCAAATATTACCCCTTAAAAAATCTAATGGTTCACACACTCTGTTCTGTACCTCATTGCACTATGTACAAAAGTCTACCTTGGCATTATAACATTCTAACAGATTTTTGTTTTTGTAACATTTTGCCCATCACCCAATACTGGTTTAATGTCTTTGAGAGCAGATACCATGTATAATTCGTCTTTGTTCCTACAGCATCTATTATCGTGCCTAGGAGTACCCAATATATGAAGATTCAACATATATCACAAAAAAGAATAAGCACTCCAAACAAGAGTAGAAAAATCCCCAATTCTTATTATTTCAGACTCTTCAAAGGTAGAGATCACTAACAATGTTTAATATAGATAAGGCACTGGTGCCGTCTCCCATAGCGAAAGATTTTTTAAAATGCATATATTACAGTTATTAGCAATTCAAAAGTTATCCTTACCAAAATAAAAGTGCTTTAAAAAAGAAAGGAAGGAATGAAGACAGCAAAGAAGGAAGAAAACATTTTAAAAGACCCATTCGTGGAAGTAGATTCAACCAGGAAATGGGTCTGTCCTGAAAACGGAGCTAGAAGAAGCATCAGTGAGTAGAAATGCCACAGCAGCTTACAGTCCTGCATACAGAATGGAGGAATGGAGTAGAATGGGCTTCTTGCCAATCACACTTGTTACCTCCTTGGAAAGTTGAGGCCCCTTTTTCTCCTGACAAGGAAGGACACAGACACCAAGTGTGTCACTGTCCAATTCTCCATGAACAAGCCACATTCCAGGGAGAAGAATGGAGAAAGTGGCTCCATCAACCCAATGAAGCAGAGCCATGAGCACAACATGGCAGAATGGAGCCAGTTCCCCAGCCAAAGAACCACTAGGAACATCTGTGTTTGCTTCTACAGGCTTCCTGCTTTGGTGCTTCCTTCTATCCAAAGAGCTGGCAAACACGTACCTACTTGTGACTGAGCAACCATAGTGGACTTTCGGTCACACAGAGGAGAAAAAGGCAGCCCCAGCTCTGCTTCTCTGTCTCCCTAGAAAAATAAAAGGTCATAGTAAATTAAGAAACAGTAGGTTGAGTCATCCAGATTTCATTTAGCAACTTCCACTGTCACAGAGGCCACTGGTCTTTATTTTAATTATTACAATTATATTATATTACCTTATTAATAAAATATTTACTTTAATTATTAAATTAAAATATATGCATTATAGTATTACAATATAATAAGTCTTTATGGAGACTGCCTCTCTACATGAAAGACAACAAAAGGCTGAAGCCCTCTGGGATCCAATAGTTCCACCCAACTGCAAAGCTCATGCTCCTGTAAAGAAAGCCTCATTGGGCAGTACTAGGACCTCCATGGAAAGTAAGGCAACAGGCAATATGTCATGTGGCCTGGAGCCAGCACTGCAGGCAGAATTTCTGTGTTTTTTCAAGTCATCCTGGGTCAACCTGTGGCCTTTGTTTAGTTAGTGAACTCCTCTTAGTTGTGGGCAGTGTCTGAAACTAAAATTCAAACTGGACTGATTCAGATGGATTCTCCTAGTGCTGCCTACAGCCACATATTTGGAGCAAGTGCTTCTGGCTTCTAAACTTCAGAGGTCAGTCCAAATGAAAATGGGACCAAAAAGAGCCAGAATAAATGACTGCTTGTGTCTATAAAGTTAGACAACAATAAAACACAATTGTCTGACCAATATATTCTCAATCTCACCAAAAGGTATCACCATAATAAGCAGGTGCTATGGAAAGTCTAAATAATGATAGACATGTTTTTTAAAAACTTGGACCAGAGGCTTAACACTTGTTATACCCTCAGAGGAAAGGAAAAAATATGTCACCCTTTTTATACTAGTGAAGCTGTGCTAATTCATTTTACTGACTCCGGATAATAGCTACTGACTTGTGCTTGAATCCTGTCTTTCTCCTACTAGATGTGTGATAGATCATAGGTGGGTTATTTTCCTTCCATATATTTCAGTTTTTAATCACTTGTTAAATATGAGATAGTAATCTCTACCTTATAGAGTTATAAGGACAAAAGAGAAAAATGTATGTAAATGAATATAAAGAACTACTGTTGTTTCCCAATAGGTGGTTCTAACATTTTATGTCAAGATTTGAGAAACGTTCAGTGAATTTGTTCACCTAATACACTCTGATTGTAATGAGTACCGTCAATAAATTAATATAATAGCAAATAAAAGGTAGTAACAACCTTCAACCAGGCCTGGTTCAAAACTGAATGATTCTTCCTTCTAAGGAATGCTACTGAAGAGAACGGATGCTAGCTCACATGTAGCATCAACTGAAAGGACGGAAAAGGAGTGTGCGTCTGAGGAAGCTGAACAGCGGGGTCACAGTGGAAGCTGGGGACATCCAAGTGTCTCTGGAACAGTCCTTAAGTGGCTCATTTCCTTCTGCACCCTCTTCCCATGTAGATACCCCAGGGGACACAACGACTTCTTTATTTCAAGTACACTCTGCTGAAAACTGCTCTGTCTCTCAAGTGGCATGGTAAAAATGATTTCTTCCTGAGTGATTTCTACCTAGGTGGCATGTAGAAAAGGAAGCATATTTATAACATAAATTCTAATGATGTAGATGGTTTAGTAGGATAGTTCAGCTGAAACAAATAAAACCCTTTATATTCCCATGTAGCAGGGATACAAATTGTTCTGTCAGCACATTTTAATGGGGAGGGTGTGAACACTCTCCCTTTGACTATTAAAGGATAAACACTAATTTGGATTTCATTACTGAACAATAACCTGATATTAAAAAACTCCACTTCCGTGAACTTTTCCATACCCAAATATACACATAATTTATATGTTTTGTATTTAATTAAGCTGTGTACACTCAACTATTAAAAGCCTACTTTTAAACAGAGGTAATTGAATTCCCTTTGGAAAACAGATATTAATTGAAAACAAACAATGCTGATAATAATGTAGAGAAACAAACTTCTACTGATGAGTCCAACTTGAGTGATAACACAACACTGTATGACTCTATAGCGATAGCTTAAAATTATTCATACACTTTCCTCCTTATTGAAAAGGTCAACATTTTCAAAAAAGGGCAAAAGTCTCTATTTACAAAGGATTTTTCTAAACTCACTCATTTTTTTTCTTCCAGGAAAGCTGAGAAAAATAAATATCATTCTTGTGATATGGGTTAAGATAACTCCACCTAATAAAATCATGTAGTTGGTATGCAGAAGGAAGATAATGAATACTTGTTGAATAAATGAAAAGACCAATTTGGTTAGAAACACTCCAGTTCCTTTGGCCACTCAGACATTTATGACAGACAGACTAAAGAGAGCAATTAGGCAAGTAGCTGTTAACTAAACCCCCATTCTTCTCTTCCTCCATTTCCTGTCTACACAGCTAGACTCCATTGCCCAGAATCACTGCCAGTTAGTGCTCAATAACAGAATAAGAGAAGGGATGCATTACTACCACAGTTCAGGCTGCCACGTCTTATTCCTACTTCTCCGTGCTTTCCTCAGTTTGCTGGCTTGATGTAGACAAGCAGAAATACAAGGTAGATGGCAGAGTATGGTCTAAAATCACTGATTATTATAGAACCACCTGCCAATCACGAAACACGTATCCTATTCCTCACATGAGTGAGTGCAAAACTTCCATTTATGTGTGCTGTTATACATTTAGGGGTTTGTTTGTTATGGTAGCTATATGTAGGCAGACCAGTCAAAAGAAACAAGGATTTCATCTGTATTGGAAGTTCACAGAAGATGGCATCTATCAATGTGAGAGGTTCCAAAGACATTTAGGTAATATCTCAAGTGAGTCTTTTCAGGTGAAATGAAGAAAAGGAAGGCCAGGTGCAGTGGCTCACGCCTGTAATCCTAGCACTTTGGGAGGCCAAGGTGGGTGGATCACCTGAGGTCAGGAGTTCAAGACCAGCCTGGCCATCATGGTGAAATCCCATCTTATTAAAAAAAAAAAAAAAAAGGAAATGAAGAAAAGAGAAATGTTTGAGAAAGCAACAAAAAATCAGATTGAACAAAATACAGTAATGTATATTCTTTCCCAGGGGAAGCAGGCACAAATACAACATAAAAGAAAGGCATTGTGATGTTGGATTTAAGATAGCATAGTAAAGGTTTAGATCTTTCAGAAATTATCACCTCAAAAATAAGGAGGGTAAGAAACAGAAATGCAATCACACATCCTAGGGAAAATCTGTAATCTCAAATCAAAACTATATGATAAAGGGCTGCCAAATGCTGTAAATATCAGAGAGGAATGAGGAAGATGCCAAGAGGGCAGGTAGAGAATAGACATTGAATTGCAAGAGGCCTTACAACTGCTGCTCACTATAGTCTTGGAAAAAGTAAAGGCACACACACACACACACACACACACACATACACTCCATGCACACACAACTTCACAGGACCCTCATAATAATCCAAGGACAATTCTAGATAGCTTAGAATACTATTGCTCTGATTGCCCTGTGATACAAATCTGCAAATAGTTGGTCTGAAAGAAATACATTTCACTCACAGATGGTAAATAATAATAATAAAGTGAAGAAGAAAAGAAGGAAGGACAAAAGGGGCAAAAGAAAGAGTAAAAGGAGGAAGAGGACAAAGATGATGGAGAAGAAGAAAAAGGTGGAGAAGAAGAGGAAAGAAAAGAGAAAAAAAAGAGCAAAGGGAGGAGAAGGAAGTATTATACTATCAACAGCAGAAGCAGGAATAAAGAACGTCAGACAAACAATGGATGGGGAACACTCGTCAGAAAAATAGTGCCACTATTAACAGAGAGAAGCTCCTGAAATTTTCAAGAACAAGAGCTCAGGGGAATGGGACCTAGCAGAGCACAGGAAAGACACTGAAAAGAAAATCAGAACCATTACATTATAGCAGATTGTGCTGGAAGCATCTCAGAGAACCGAATCAATAAAAATGAAAGTACCAATGAAGGCACTATAAACAAAAAGAGAAACAATAAAACAATCAGATAATTTCACAGAGAAAAAAGGAAAAAACTCACCAACACGTGTAATAAATAAAAATGGGAAAACTACCATAGACACAGATTAAATTAAAACAATTGTAAGAGATGTTTGCAAAATATAAAATTATACAGCAATAGAAACAAAACGAGCATCACAGTTTTTACAACATGATGGATTCACCAATGAGGTGAACTTATACTTCTTTGAAGCCAATATTTCATCAAAAAATACCCTGAGGCAGTGGATTGGATTTTGTAAATTATGGTTATAAAACTGAAGATGTAACTTACTCTCTTAGTAAACCATGGAACCATCATCATTGAGACTATCCCTTTATTTTAAAATACAACCCAACTTTTAAATGTAATTTTTAAAAAGAACTGTGCAGTTTAACGTCTATAGTTAAGAGCTGAGGCAACATTTCTCCCACATGCATTACTATAGCTTATGGCATCTAGATTAAAATATTGAGTCAATAAAAATAATTTACTGAATTGTAATTACTAAAAAATAGTAATTACCAAAAAATAGTTCCAATCCAATGAGTTAACAGTCCCTTCCTAACAGGCAAAAAATTCAATATTGTTATTTTCATATTGCCTCCAGTATATTTTTATTCAAGTATATGCATGTGCAAACAAGTTTTCCTTTATGAGGAAAAAAAATTGTTCATATGTTTAAGAAATTCATTTTTACTTTCTCATAATTAGAAAAAGAATCACTTTAATACTGCAAACTTATATGAGTTAGCTATTATCTACCCTTTAGCCATGGACCAATTACTTATCGCCATAGGGGGTCTGATATGGTTTGGCTGTGTTCCCACCAAAATCTTATCTTAAATTGTAGCTCCCATAATTCCATGTTGTGGGAGGGACCTGGTGGGAGACACTTGAATAATGGGGGCAGTTTCCCCCATTCTGTTTTCTTGATAGTGAATAAGTCTCATGAGAACTGATGGTTTTACAAGGGGAAACCCCTTTCACTTGGTCCTCATTCTCTCTGTTTGCTGTAAGACATCTCTTTGTTCTTCCTTCGACTTCCACCACAGTTGTGAGGCCTCCCCAGCCATTTGGAACTGTGAGTCAATTAAATCTCTTTCCTTTATAAATTACCCAGTCTTGGGTATTCTTTATCACCAGTGTGAAAATGGATTAACAAAGTAAATTGGTATTGGTAGAGTGGGATGCTGCTGTAAAGATACCTGAAAATGTGGAAGCAACCTTGGAACTAGGTAACAGGAAGAGACTGGAACGGTTTAGAGAGGTCAGAAGAAGATAAGAAAATGTGGGAAAGTTTAGAACTTCCTAGAGACTTGCTGAATGGCTTTGAACAAAACGCTGATAATATAGACAATGGAATCCAGGCTGAGGTGGTCTCAGATGGAGATGAGTAACTCATTGGGAACTCCAATAAAGATGATTCTTGCTGCATTTTAGCAAAGAGACTGGCAGCATTTTGCCCCTGCCCTAGAGATTTGCGGAACTTTGAACTTGAGGGAAATGACTTAGGGTATCTGGCAGAAACAATTTCTAAGCAGCAAAACATTCAAGAAATGACTTGGGTGCTGTTAAAAACATTCAGTTTTAAAAGGGAAACAATGCATAAAAGTTCAGGAAATTTGCAGCCTGGTGATGCAATAGAAAAGAAAAACCCATTTTCTGGGGAGAAATTCAAGCCTGCTGCATACATTTGCAGAAGTAACAAGGAGCCAAGACAATGGGGAAAATGTCTCCAGAGCATGTCAGAGACCTTCCCAGCAGCCCCTCGCATCACAGACCCAGAGGCCCAGGAGGAAATAATGGTTCTGTGGGCCCAGTCCAGGACCTCCCTGCTGTGTGCAGCCTAGGAACTCCCTGCTGTGTGCAGCCTAGGAACTTGGTGTCCTGTCTCTCAGATGCTTTAGTCATGGCTAAAAGGACCTAGGTATAGCTCAGGCCATGTCTTCAGAAAGTGCAAGCCCCAAGCCTTGACAGATTCCATATGTTTTTGAGCCTGGAGGTACACAGAAGTCAAGAATTGAGGTTTGGTAACCTCCGCCTAGATTTCAGAGGATGTATGAAACCACCTGGATGCCTAGGCAGAAATTTGCTGCAAGGGCAGGACCCTCATTGAGAGCCTCTGCTAGGGTAGTGTGGAAAGGAAATGTGGGGTTGAAGCCCCCACACAGAGTCCTTACTGGAGCACTGTCTAGTGGAGCTGTGAGAAGAGTGCCACCATTCTCCAGAGCCTCGGATGGTAGATCCACTGATAGCTTGCATCTTGTGCCTGGAAAAGCAGCAGACACTCATTGCCAGCCCATGAAAGCAGTCAGGAGGGAGGCTGTACCCTGCAAAGCCACAGAGGCGGAGCTGCCCAAGACCATGGGAACCCACCTCCTGCATCAGTGTGACCTGGATGTGAGACCTGGAGACAAAGGAGATCATGTAGGAGCTTTAAGATTTGACTCTTCTACTGGATTTGGAACTTGCATGGGCCCTGTAACCCCTTCGTTTTGGCCAATTTCTTCCATTTAAAAGGGCTGTATTTACTCAATGCTTGTATCCCCATTGTATCTAGGAAGTTACTAACTTGTTTTTGATTTTACAGACTCATAGGCAGAAGGGACTTGCCTTTTCTCAAATGAGACTTTGGACTGGATTTTTGAGTTAATGTAGAAATGACTTAAGGCTTTGGGGGACTGTTGGGAAGGCATGATTGGTTTTGAAATGTGGGAACATGATGTTTGGGAGGGGGCAGGGTGGAATGATATGGTTTGGCTGTGTCTATACCAAAATCTCATATTATAGCTCCCATAATTCCCATATGTTGTGGGAGGAACCCAGTGAGAGATGACTGAATCCTGGGGGAGATTTCCCCCATACTGTTCTCGTGGTAGTGAATAAGTCTCATTCAGATCTGATGGTTTTATAATGGGAAAACACCTTTCACTTGGTTCTTTCTCTCTCTTTGCTGGCTGCCAGGTAAGACATCCCTTTACTCTTCTGCCATGATCATGAGGCCTCCCCAGCCACGTGGAACTGTGAGTCAATGAAACCTCTTTTCTTTACAAATTACCCAGTCTTGGGTATGTCTTTATTAGCATTGTGAGAACAGACTAATACTGGGTGATATTACAAAAGTATTATTAAAGAAAGCATATGATAAGGAGAGTGGAGATTTGGAGAACATCCTCTTACTACTATTAGAAAAACAGCCTTTGGAAAAAGAGCTCGAAAGAAACCCTTGATGAAGGATGAATTTGCAGAGTCACCTGTGGAGCTCTAGTTCCCCCTACACCATGGAGTTCCCTTTGAGAACTACTCTGGGAGGCTGAGCAATGACTTGGCAAAGAGAAATAACCATACACTAAATAGGGTACCCGTCGACATACACATATAAACAGCTGGGGGGTGTAGTGGCGTGTGTGTGTGCTGTGTGCATGTGCACCATAGACAGAGTGAAGGAAATGCCTTGGGTTTCATAACAAAGAGTCTTAAGAAAACATCTGGCCCAACCATATCCTAAATCCTTCCCTCCCCCCGGCTCCCCCCACACACAAATCATAGATAAGACTGTAGGGAATTAGAAAAGCAATTTGATTAGACTCAGGCCATAAATCAGTTGAAATAAAAAACTCCAATAAAGGATCTTCTCACATTTGTTTAACATACTGTTAACTCTAGCCCTACTTCATTACTAGAGAGTATGTACAGCTTCAGAAGGAAAACACAAACACATATGCACCCACACAGGTGCCTTCTACAATTTCTCCAGTCAAACTCGAAATATAAGAGTAAGAATAACCACAAGAGTAATTCTCTTTTAGAAATCTAAATAAATAGCAAAAGAGCCCAACTCTTGTTAGTTTGCGGCATGAAGTTGTGACTTGTGTCATTAAGTAGTATTTTATGGAATCAGAGGTCTCTGAATCCAGGCTGTTGAACCTCTTTACTTGAATTAGCAAGAATTAACTGAATTAGCTGTATTAACTTGAATTAATTATAATTTAGGTCCCCAAATCTATGTATCATGCCTTCAATCTCAGGCCTGCATGTCTGGAGGCAGATATTTGAATGGCAGCACTTCTAGAGATAAGGTTAGCGCACATGCCTGAATTTGAGAAGACTTTGGTCTTGATGCTATGCATTTATTTCCTTTCTATTTCTCTAGTTCTATGCATTTTTAAAATTTGCTTTTAAACAATTTATACTAATTGAAGATCCTGATGATTCTTATAGACAACACAACTCTGGAACCTAGGATGTAGCAAAGTTTAAATATAATTGGTATAGCAGTTTCTAGTGATTTCCTGACCCCAAATTGCCACATCTGGTTTGGAATTTTGCATCATGGACTTGTCCACCAGAAAGAAACAAACCAACCAATTATAATAGAGACATGAGTTCAAGCTAACATCTTAATCCTGGCCGCGTACAGTGGCTCATGCCTATAATCCCAGCACTTTGGGAGGCCGAGGCAGGTGGATCACTTGAGGTCAGGAGTTCGAGACCAGCCTGGCCAACATGGTGAAACTTCATCTCTACTAAAAATACAAAAATTAGCCAGGCGTGGTGGTAGGCATCTGTAATCCCAGCTACTTGGGAGGCTGAGACAAGAGAATCACTTGAACCCAGGAGGTGGGGGTTGCAGTGAGCCAAGATCACACCACTGCACTTCAGCCTGGGCAACAAAGAGCGAAACTCTATCTCAAAAAAAAAAAATCTTAATCCTACAGGGTGACGTCAAAGTAACTGCCATTTTGTCAAGTTACTAGAAAAAAAAAAAAAAGTAAAAGAACCCCTCTAATGACATTTTGACAAAAGACTGCCACAAGGAAACATTTTTTTCCCCCCAAACTGAAAAGCATAGGATAGAAATACCACAATGTCCCGAAAATCAGTATTTAGGCAAGATTGAAACATCACATGACCAAGAAGCAAAACAATCTTTGGAGCCACCGCCTCAAAATTACTGTAATCTCAACAGTCCTTATCCTAGCACTGCTAAGATATAAAATTCATAAAATATGCAGTGATGACAGCCCTGATGGACAGACAGCAACAAAGTACCTGTCTGAAGAACTCCTCCAGAAGTGACATTGTCCAGCGATGATGGAGGTCCCAAGCTTTTGCTGGATGGCTAATATCTGCTGTATGCAGCATAAGGGATAAGGCTTTCGGCTTTTCAATGCTGTAAACCAAAAGCACCCAAACACGTGATGACCACACTCTTCAAAACCTCAATAAGAGTTTTTTTTTAAGTTATTAATTTTTAAATTTATTTCATTCTTCCATCTCAAACCTCACTTCAGCTAAATTAAGGAAAAGGCATCACTTCATCCTACAACTGGGATACTCATTAACTTGGTATCTATATTTACTGAACTGGACTCTCTGAACTCTAATCCATTTCTAGAATGACTGCATCCTTCAAAAAGACAACAAGAATCCAAGAGTCACTGACTTTTATTTGTTGCTTCTGCATTGGGGATCTCTGTGGGGACAACTGATACTGCCTCTATTATTTCTTTCAACTCTAATGAGAACACACCTCATTAGGATAGGTAAAACTTTTATGGTTTCTCCTTCAAACATCACCATTGTATAAGAACACTCAATAAAGGTGCTCTTTAAAGGGACCACCACACGGACAAGGACCTTTCCATTCAAACACCTATACAAACACAAGCACAAGCCGCAAGCCCACTTACGCTTCTGGCTGCTGCAGAGCAGTCTTCATTGCTTTGATTTGTTGGAAGTGACAAGACATATCCGTGGCCATCACCATCTCAATTACCAAGGTTCGAAACTCCCTATTGGAGACAACCATGGAGAAAAAAAGATGGAAGTCAAAATGGAAAGTAAAAATCCGTTAATGTTTTGGCCACTGCTAATCAAAATCAGTTAACTATTTCTGACATTTCTAATCTAATTTGGGTCTTTAAGGTGGGCTTTTAAAATAAGGAATAAATAAAAGCTAAGGATTAAGGAAATAATTAGGAATATGATACATGGAATATACACATTGTTTGGAAAATTAACTCATAGGAAAAAATTCAGTGAAACTGAAAAGTGTATATGCTCTCGTCTCCAAATGAATTAAGAGGTTTTAGAAAGAATTAACTTGAAAATAATCCTAGGAGGTAGATTGATCATCCATATCACATTGGATATAGGTATTCCATCTTTTCAAACCCCAAATAGCTTGATTTTTTCATAGAGTTTTAGGTAGACAGAAAAATTGAGTTCCCATATAACCTCTCTTCCTGCACAGTTTTCTTATTTTTAGTCTTGTGTTAATGTGGTGCATTTGTTACAATTAGTGAACCAATATTGATACATTATGTTAACTACAGTCCATAGTTTACATTAAGGCTCATTGGGCATGTTGCACAGTTCTGCCAGTTTTGACAAATGCATAGTACCATGTATCCACCATTACAGTATCCACACAGAATAGATTCAGCACCCTAAAATCCCCTGTGCTCCTTCGATTCACCCCTCTCTCTTTTCCCTCGACCACTGCCAATCACTGATATTTTTACTGTCTCTAACAACTTTTTTGAAGTATAATTTACATAAAATAAATTGCTTACAATTTGTATAAATTGCACAATTTAATGAGTTTAACAGTTGAATAAGTTTTTGAAACTACCACTGTAATCATGATACCAAATATTTCCATCACCCTCAACTTAGCCCCAGGCAAAGTTTGATCTGTCTTATGTCTATCTAGAATAGTTTGAATTTTCTAGCTTTATACATATGTATATAAAGTATATACATATGTATTTAATACATATTTCAAATATTTAACATATTTCAATATTATAATAGTTACACATTTATATATACATACTTAATACATACATATATACACATTTATCATATACACACATGTAGACATATATATATACATATATATGTATTATATATTTAAAATGTGTATTTATGTATGTCTACATGTATGTACATGATAAATGTGTGTATATGATATATACCCATATTTTAAAATATAATAGATAATACATACATACACCTACATACACATTATATAGTAACATAGATACTAGATACATATACACATGTGTTTCTATGTATATATATATATAGACACACACACATATACATATAGTACAAAATGTACTCTTCCTTTACTCAGGATAATGATTTACAATTCGTCTATATAGTAGTTCATCAATAGTTCATTTTTTCTTATTACTGAGTGGTATTCTATCATATCAGCATACCACAATTTGTTATCCATTTACCAGCTAAGGGACATTGGAGTTATTAGATTCTAGTTTGGGGCTATTGTGCTATTGTGAATAAAGCTACTATGGGTATTCATATGTAAATCTTTGTGTAGACACATATGTTTTTATTTCTGTGGGGCAAAAACCTAGAAGTAGAATGGCTGGTTTATAAGATAGCTGAATGTTTATCTTTATAAGAAACTGCCAGCTGGGCGTGGTGGCTCACACCTGTAATCCCAACAATTTGGGAGGCTGAGGCGGGTGGATCACCTGAGGTCAGGAGTTTGAGATCAGGCTGACCAATATGGTGAAACCCCATCTCCACCAAAAATACAGAAATTTTCCAGGTGTGGTGGCATGCACCTGTAGTCTCAGCTACTCTAGAGGCTGAGACAGGATAATTGCTTGAACCCTGGAGGCGGAGGTTGCAATGAACTGAGATTGTGCCACTGCATTCCAGTCTGGGTGACAAAGTGAGACTCCACCGAAAGAAGAAAGGAGGGGGAGGGAGGGAGGGAGGGAGGGAAGGAAGGGGGAGAGAGAGAGCGAGAGAGAGAGAAACTGTCAAATATTTTTCAAAGTGGTTGTATCACTTTACATTTGATCACTAATGTATAACATTTTCAGTTTTCTTTGCCATTTTAGCTTTTACATTTAGGTGTATAACCAATTTTGAGATATTTTTTGAGTATGGTATACAGTAAGGGTCAAAGTCATTTTTTCCCGTTGTTCCAAAATCATTTATTGAAAATATTTTCTTTTCCCCATTGAATTAATTTGGCCCCTTTGTCACAAATCAATTGATGAGTCAATTTCAAAACTCTCAATTCGGTCCCATAGATATGTATGTCCATCTTATACCAATGAAATGTGCCTTGAATACTGTAACTTAAGCATGCTTTGAAATCAAGACATACGAGTCCTCTAACCTTGTTCTTCATTTAAAAAGTATTTTATTTGCATTTCTATATAAAGTCTATAATAATTGTGGCAATTTGTAACATAATTCTGCTAGAATTTTGATTGGAATTGTATTGAAACAATAAATAAAGTTTGGAAGATTTGACATCTTTACAATATCAAGTGTTCCATTACATGATGACAGTATATCTCTCAATGTATTTAGGTCCTCTATAATCAGCAATATTATGTTATCTTTAGTGAACATGAGTTGCATTTGTTTTTGAAAGCTACTACTAAGTATTTTATATGTTTTGTACTATTGTAAAAAATTATTTCATTTTCCAGTGGTTTGCCGATAATCTCTCTCTCTCCTCCTCTGTCTCTCTCTCTCTCTCTCTCTCTCTATATATATATATATATATGTGCACATATGTATATGCATATATATAATTTTTTTACATTAACCTTGTATTCTGTGACCTTGTAAAATTCATTACCATTTCTAATAGCTCCTTTACAGATCCTTAGGATTTTCTACTTAGACAATCACGTCATTTGCTATTAACATCTTAACAATGTTGATGAAAGCAAAATCAAGCATCCTTGTCTTGCTCCCAGTCTTAGGGAAAAAGCATTCAATATTTCATCATTAAGCTTGATGTTAGTTATAGATTTTTCACACATGCCCTTTATCTAGTTGAGGACATTCCCTTCTGTTTCTGGCTTGCCTAGAGTTTTTATCATGCATGAGTGTTGAATTTTGTCAAATATTTGTTATACATCTATTAAAAGGACTTATGACTTTCTGTTTGTTTTTAAATATGGTGAATTCTTTTAATTAATTTTGAATGCTAAATTAATCTTGCATTCTTGTGATAACCCAATATATGAGTCAGGATTATCGAGAGAAACCAATAGGATATATACATATACAGAAAGAGATTTATTGTAAGGAAGTGGCTCACAACCTTGTTACGAAGGTTGACAAGTCCCAAGATCTGCAGGGTAAATCAGCAAGCTGGAGATCCAGGACATTCAATGTTGTACTTCCAGCTTGAAGACTGTCAGCTAATAGGCAGAAAGAATTCTCTCTTACTTGGGAGGGGGTCAGCCTTTTTGTTCTAGTTAGGCCTTCAACTGGTTGAATGAGGTCCACTCATGTTAGTTAGGAAGGGCAATCTGCTTTACCGAGTCTACCCTCTTATATGTTAATCTTATCCAAAAATGCCCTCACAGAAACAACAGAATAATGTTTCACTAAATATCTGGGCATGCTGAGGCCCACATGAGTTGACACATAAAATTAGCTATCACAAATGATATATAATATTTTTAGTATATTGTTATATTCAGTTAATATTTTACTGAGGATTGTTATAACTATGTTCATAAAATACATTAGTCTTTAATATTCCTTCTTATGAATTATTTTTGCCAGCATATGGTATCAAAATTATGTTTTATAAAATAAATTACATAGTATTTCTGCCTTCTCTAAATAAATTAGCATAAGATTAGCATTATCTCTTCTTTGCATATTTGATAGAGTTCACCAGTTAAATTATCCAAGGCTGAATATTTCTTTGTGGGAATATTTTTAATGACAAAGTCAATTTTTTAACAGACATAGGATTGTTCAGACTTTCTATTTCATCTTCTGTGAATTTTAAGTTGTATTTTGCAAGGAATTTATCCACTTCATCAAAGTTGTCAAATTTATTGAGATAAAGTTGTTTGTAACATTTTCTTATGTATTTCATATATATAGAATCTAATAGTTTTGTGGTATCTCTCTTTTTTATTCACCAGTCTAGGTAGAAGGTTGTCAATCATGTTGCTCTTTTCAAAGAACCAGCTTTAGCTTTGTTAATTTTTTCTGCTTTTTTTTCCCTATTTTATTGATTTTCCTCTTATCATTGTTAATTTCTTCTATCTACTTTGAATTTACGTTACTTTTTCCAACTTCCTGAAGTCATTGTGTTTGGCACTTTCTCCTTTCCTGCTATGAACATTTATAGCTGTAAATTTCCTCTAGCCACTGTTTTAACAGTATTGTACACATTTAATATATTGCATTTTCATTCTTGATAAGTTTGAAGTGTTTCCTGGTTTCCTCTCATTAATTTTTGATCACAAATTATTTAGAAGAGTGTTGTTTAATTTTCAAATATATGAGGTTTTCAAATATACAAGGTTTTTCTAAATATCTTCTTCTTATTGATTTCTAATTTAAATCTTAATGGATTTAAGTCCTTTAGCCTTAATAGGCTAAAGAACATACTCTTTAAGCTTATAATATTTTAAAATTATTAAAACATTTTAAAATGTTCCAACATGTGTAATTGAAAAGAATGTGTATACTGCAGTTGTTATGTGGTGTTCTACAAATATTAATTAGGGCAAAGTAGTTGATGTTCAAATCCTCTTAGGTCCTTACTTATATTTTTGTCCATTTTTTCTATCAACTGCTAAGGCAAGAATGTTACAATCTCCTATGTTTGTGAAAATATATATTTCTCCTTTTTCTCCTATCAAATTTTACATTTTATATTTTGGAGGTATACGGTTACCTAATATTTATGACTGTTGTATCTTTCTGACGACATTCTTATCATCAGAAAAATCTCCTTTCTCTTTCACAATATCCTTTTCCTTCAGTTAATTTTAGCTAATATTAATATCACCATTGCATTCTACTTATTCGTACTATTTGGTACATCTTACATATTTTTATTTTGAACGTTTTTGTGTATTTATATTTAAAGTATATCTTTTGTACAACTGCAGTTGGAGTTTGCCTTTTTATCAATTCTACTAATCTTTTCCTTTTAAGTAGAATGTTTAGTCCTTTAACATTTAACGTAATTATTAATATAATTGCATTTGGGTCTAGCATGTTATTATTTGTTTTCTGATTATCACCTTTACTTTTTTCCCTTGGTAATAACTTTTCTGCTTGGGATTTTTTTGTATTATTTATGATTTAAAATTAATTTTAATTTATCCATTGCTAAGTGGTCAATTTAAATTTACCTATTGATAAATAGGTAAACTTTACTAATTTTTAGCTATTATTGTTAATTTTTTTAGTGGTTGCTTGGGGATTATAACATACACCTTTAATTTTCTGTCTATTGTATAACTTTATGTAACATGTAAAAATCCTGCAACAGTATAAGTACATTTACTAACACTAGCTAGTCTTTATGTTATCATTATCACATGTATTACACCTCACATATAAACCCCATGAGATGGTGTTATAATTTTTATTTTAAATGGACATATGCACAATTTAAATAAATGAAGAAAAATAGTCTTTCATATTTACCCAAGATATTTATCATTTCATTCTTTCCTAAAAGTCTGATTTCACTATATCATTTTCCTTTCAATAAATCTTTAGATTTATTAATCTAAATTTTAATAAACCATATTTGAAACTACCTTAAAGAAAGCCTTAAAGAAATTTCTTTAGCATTCCTTATAATGTTGGTGACATATTCCTGTTGTTTTATATTATCTGAAAATATTTTTATTTCATCTTTGTTCTTGAAGTATGATGTGCTCACAGGATATAGCATCCTGTGTTGATTGTTTTTTCCTTTTAATACTTTAAATAAATTACTCCATTGTTTTCTGGCCTCCTTAGTTTTGGATGAATAGTCTACTATAATTCAAATTGTTCTCCTACGTGTAATTTGCCATTTTTGTTTAATTTTATCTTTGCCCCTTAGCAGTTTGACTATAACATGTGCCTAGGTATGCTTCTCATCAAATTTATCCTGATTTACGTTTGCTGAGTCTCTTGAATCTGTATATTTATATGTTTGGCAATATTTGGAGACTGTTCAGTCATTATTTCTTCAAATTATTTTTCTTCCCCATTCTCTCTCTTTTCTCTACTTATGAGACTCAAATTGTCCTTATGTTTTCTCATATAAAATTATCCCACAGGTCCCTAACATTTTACTCACTTTAAAATATCTCTTTCCTCTTACTTTTTCAAATTGAATAATTTCCAACTTTGAAATTTGAAAAATCAGCTTTTAAAAGCCACTGATTCTTTCTTCTGTCTTCTCTATCCTGCATTAAGCAAATTTTAAATTCAGATACTTTATTTCTCCGTTTTAATATTTGGTTTTCATTTATATGTTAATTTTACTTGTAAATTTTATATTTTATTCATTACAAGCATATTTTTCTTTATCTCACTGAGCACAGAAATAATAATCATTTTAAAAGTCCAATGTCCTCATCTGATAATTCTAACAATAGTTTATCCTAGAGCCTGTATCTATTGATTGTCTCTTCCCTTGCTAAGAAATCACATTTTCCTGATCTTTATATGTCACTTAGATTGTATACTGGACATTACGGACATAAATTGTAGGGAATCTGGGTTCTGTTATATTTCTCTGAAGATTGTTGATGTTTTGTTTTGCAGGAAATTAACCTGTTTATACTTAAAATACAAGCTCTGTACAGGTTCAGTAAGCAATACATCAGCTCATATTACTTTCAATGTACTCGATGTATGTATAGCTTAAGAATTAGCCAGAGACTTGGACAGAGGTTATACACAGAATTTTAGTTTCTCATTATTTGTGTCTCTCTTTTCTGGGGTTATGTCTCACCCTCCAGACTCCAACTTTGATTTCTCTGATCAGAAAGATGACAAAAATTCTAATTAAAAATATATTAAATTTTATACATAGAAAACTATATATAGATAGTTTTAGCCAACAAGTTGCTGCCTAGACTGAGACATCCTGCATAATAACAGGACAAAAAAGTCAGCCAGGCATAGTGGCTCACGCCTGTAATCCCAGCACTTTGGGAGGCCGAGGCGAGTGGATCACCTGAGGTCAGGAGTTTGAGACCAGCCTGGCCAACATGATGAAACCCTGTCTCTATGAAAAAAATACAAAAATTAGCTGGGCGCAGTGGCAGGCACCTGTAATCCCAGCTACTCGGGAGGCTGAGGCAGGAGAATTGCTTGAACCCAGGAGGTGGAGGTTGCAGTGAGCTGAGATTGTGCCATTGCACTCCAGCCTGGGAGACAGGTTGTCTCAAAAAAAAAAAAAAAGTCAAACTCACCTCATCATGTCACATTCTCTAAATTTTCTCATCCCCTTAAAACCTGTCACCCAGGCTGGAGTGCAGTGGCATGATCCTGGCTCACTGCAACCTTTGCTTCCCAGGCTCAAGTGATTCTCCTGTCTCAGTCTCCCGAGTAGATGGGACTACAGGCCTGCACTACCATGCCCAGCTAATTTTTCTGCATTTTTAGTAGAAATGTGGTTTCACCATGTTGGTCAGGCTGGTCTCAAACTCCTGAACTCAAATAATCCACCGGCCTCGGCGTCCCAAAGTGCAGGGATTACAGACATGAACCACTGCACCCTGCCACCTTTTATCATTTTTATTAAAAAAAATTTTTTTATTATATTTTAAGTTTTGGGATACAGGTGCAGAACATGCAGTTTTGTTACATAGGTATACATGTGCCATGTTGGTTTGCTGCACTTATCAACCTATCATCTACATTAGGTATTTCTCTTAATGCTATCCCTACCCTAGGCTCCACCCCCACAACAGGCCCCAGTGTGTGATTTCCCCCTCCCTGTGTCTATGTGTTTTCATTGGCCAACTCCCACTTATGAGTGAGAACATGCGGTGTTTGGTTTTCTGTTCCTGTGTTAGTTTGCTGAGAATGATGGTTTCCAGCTTCATCCATGTCCCTGCAAAGGACATGAACTCATCCTTT
>CAUYLG010045213.1:0-79720 GCA_963573385.1 Cacajao melanocephalus | reverse complement strand
AAACTACAACAAGAAATACATGCCATTGATTTTTCCCATAGTGAACTACCACAGGACGCTACAGTTGCTCATGAAATCATTGATGTTTTGTCCTCTTGTACTCATGGCTTTCATTTACCGTCCTTTTCTTCCATTCTTGCAATCGGTGGCTGTGTTTTGCTGTTGATTGTGTGTCTTCCTCTCCTCTTTCGCCTGGTGTTCTCCTCCCTCCAGAAGATGCAACTCAAATAGTTTGAGTTGCATTTAAAAACAAAAAAAGAGGGAAATGTGGGGATCGCTCCCGTTCGCGGTACTTAGCTGTACTGTGGCCATTTTGAGCTTGAGCCCATACACGTTTCACCTCTCCCTGGAGGCTGTTGAGCTGAGGGAAAGGGTGAAGTGTTGATGCATGACTTCTGCAGAATATTCTGGCTACTGACACGAAGAATAGGACGTGCCATGGCGGTTTCATGAGTCATTGAGCGGGCCTGATATGGTAATCCCTGTTTCTGTAAACCTTTTATGGCTCTGTTTACCCCAAGCGGGCCTGATATGGTATGCTTCTTAATTCCTGTTTCTGTAAACGTTTTGTTCCCATATTCCCGTATTTACTGTTTAATGTAACTTGCGTCATCAATGAAGAACTAAAAGGTATATAATCAGACTTATGCACACAATAAACTTGCTAGTCTGGCATGCTACTGGCATCGCCTGAGTAGTCCTCCAGACCCCACTGTCTGTCTGTCTGTCTGTCTGTCTTTTCTTCTGCGCACACTCTCCTCCAGGTTGTGAACATCTCCAAGTTGGGGTGAGGCCTCCCGCAGGCCGGGAGCCTCCTGGCAGACATGCCAGTCCCCCACATCTACTCAGAAAGCACTGATTTATAAATCATATTACACAGATTATTTTTGAAGATGTGAAAGTGGATGAGATGATTGTGGAGAACATGGCAGAATATCAAAGAAAGTTTAAAATCAAAACCTAAGGAATACCATTACATAGCAAATGCTGATGAAAGTATCTTCAGAATCAGAGTGTCCAGTAAGTGACTTGTCACTGAAAATCTGTGTAAACTTAAATCTGGGAGAAGAATGTGGGGCGGAAGTGAGACTGCACTGGAATAAGGAGAGAGTGTAGGTAACACATTTTGTATATCTTTTAAGGAAATTTATTTGTGAGGGATGGGTAAGAGGGAAGAAGTACAGTTTTTGCATGCAGCTGAGTATTAAATCTGATTTGTGGATTTAATCTTTTTTAATATTAAAGAAACTTGAGTATATTTACTATTGATAGGAAGGGACCTTGTAGTAGTTCCTGTACTCCCATTGCTATAAAGAAATACTGGAGACTGGGTTGTTTATAAAGAGAAGAGCTTTAATTGGCTCATGGTTCTGGAGGCTATACAGGAAGTATAGCAGCTTCTGCTTCTAGGGAAGCCTCAGAAAGCTTCCAATCATAGTGGAAGGCAAAGAGGAAATGAGACATCTCACATGGTGGAAGCCGGAGCAGAAGAGAGAGGTGCTACACATTTTTAAACAACCACATCTCATGAGAACTCACTATCACAATGACAGTACAAAGGAAGATGGTGCTAAACCATTTGTGAGAAACTGCTCCATAATACAACCTCCTCCCACCAAGCCCCACTTCCACCGTTGAGAATTACAACTGAACATGAGATGTACGTGAGGACATAGATCCAAACCATATCAGACATATTGTAAGGAAGTGATGGGGAAGTATTAAAACAGAAGTATCATCCAGCAGAGCAAGGTGGGAGGACTTTGTCCATGACTTTATTACCAATGAACCATCTTAGAGTGTTGCTTCTTGTATGTGTTCAACCTATTTTATTTTCACTTTGCCTTCCCTATTTTATATAGAGAATATGAGCAAAGCTTGTGGCCTAAGGATTATGCCAATTGTAGACAATATTTAAAAGTTTGCAAAATACATTGAAACTATTTAAGAAACATTAGTTATGTCAGAAGAAAGAAATGATCATTTTGTCACAACTAATATACATTAAACAAAATACAGGTAAAGTTTATTTCAGTTATCTCATTAAAAGTAATATAAAAACAATATTTCAAAAAACTTTTTCATACTCTGTGCTCCACTTCCGTTCTTCCAAATGACTTTTCTCACAGTGTCATATTCAATTTGTATTTGAAAGGAAAATTAATCCATGTGGTTTTGCATTCTTTATACTTATCTCATCACAATGTTTTGCATGAACTATTTTCTATCTCGAAATGTTCTAAACCTTTTAAAAGCCTTTTATTCTATGTTGCAGAGAGCTATTTTATCCACAATTTAAGTCAAGGCTGAAAGGACTCAAATTTATTTGCAAATGAAAAACTCATAGGGTTAGAATGAATTAAATACACTTCCTGTTAAAGTATATGTGAATATCTGTGAAAATTGTTATACTGAAAACAATTTGGGAATTTTTACTTCTTCCGAACTTTTTCTTCTAATATTTAGGATGATATGATTGTTAACTAGAAATATGCACATTTATTGGAAGTACAGAGAATTTTCTCTCTTCAGTCCAAATATAGATGTTTCTGATTGATAATAATTGTGAGGGATGGGTAAGAGGGAAGATAAGTACAGTTTTGACAATGTATTTCACTGCTCAAAATAAAATAGCATTAATTAATAGACCCAATACAACCTCACTATGCTTTTCTTTTTCCTTTTATGAATGCAACACATCACACAACCTTCTATGACTTTTATGTGCTCTTCGGAAGGGTTCCCCTTCACAAACTCTGTACCATGCTTTTTTTCTTCCCAAGTATGTTATAAGATGATTCAGTATAGATACTGATTTCTACTTTTCTTGTGTTTCACAAACTGATAAAGACTACAGTATGTGCTTATAATTTGTACAATAAGCACATGACTCATTTCCTATTATTCTAATTGTAGCTAGTTATTGAGCTTTGTATCCAAGCTTTACTTACCCGTGATCTGTTATTTATTAATGCCTCTCATCTGAGAAAAAGTCTTAATTTTCCTGAGACACAATAGGCACCTGAGTGAAAGGATAGTTGATTCAATGATACTGTGTTTGTGCAAAGAATAAGTGGAGACTTACAGTAAAAGATTCCAGTTTCTTTAAAAGAACAAAAGCCAGATTTTAGGAGAAGGTATATGTATTTTTACATCATTGCTTGGTGTCACTCTTTTACTTTCTGCCCAGTCCCCAATAATTCATAATGTGGTTAAATGGCACACAAGTTGCAATTAGACACAGAAACAAACATGCAGCAGTGAAATAAAATTTTCTATAATTTCTATGGCATTATGAGTTTAATGTATCACCAGTAGTATTGGCAAAGTCTTGAATAGAAATGGGACATAAATATTTTGATACATACATCAGCTCTGTTGTTATCAGTGAACAGCTAATTATAGCTGTATCTTGAGGCAGCACGGATATCAGTCAGCTCTCATCAGTCTTGTTTCCTTGAAAGAGCAAACAGATCAGCAAGTACCAGTTTTGGGGGGAGAGATTAGTATTCTCTTTGTTAAACATTAAAAACTCTCAATGCTGATTCCATAATTTATCTGCAGCAATATTGGTTTCAGCATCATAGCTGCTGTATGGATAACTGTAGTGACTGAACATGTTGCCAGATAATAGTAAAGATGGATGAAGGAAAGTATACATCCGAAAAAGTATCTATAATGAGCAATTTTCAGAGCAAAAGGTAATATCCTCTGTTTCAAAATGATTTGAAAGAGGCCAAAACTTTTGAAGAGTAAGTCAGCACAGAACTTCAAAAAGCTTGTGACACTTATAAGGTTCTATTTTTATTTTCAAGCTGTTGAGGGCTCAGAAATATAGAATAGTTTTAGTTCTGCTCAGGAGGCATTAAATGGAAAGCTACAATTTACTAGGCACTATTCTGGGTGTGAGAGACATAGAGATTAGGTGGACATATTTCCTGCTCCTCCAACAGGGAAGACAGATGCTTAAAGAGATTGTTTTTATAGAATGTTAAATACATTATAACAGACGAATACAAATTATTTTAGTTTTTGTGAAAGTGGTTCCTCAAATACTTGAGCTTTTAACGATGAGTAAAAGGAAGGCCAAGAAGTAATTGAAAAGGGAAAATTATAAGAGCTAACAATTATTCAATGATTTCTTGTGATTCATATTCTTCTAAGACCTTTACATGGATCATTCATTAATCCCCAAAACGACTCTATGAGATGATACTATTGTCATACCAGTTTTAAAGATGGGGAAATCAAAGCTTAGAATAGTCAAATAACTTACATAACTTCACAAAGCTAATGACAGAGAAGATAGATTAAGAACCCAGGCAGTTTGACCCCAGGTCAACACAGTGTTTTGCAAAACAGATCATGGAGAACTGTGTAAATCCGTTTTTGATTTATTGTAATTATTTCAGTGAGCCATTAAAACTGATTTAAGTAGGCATAAAACAGTAAGGTATGTGGTAAAGTTCTAATAATCTTCTGCTGAAGAATTTTGAGATGATTTAGAGCTAGAGGCTGGGAGACCATTTAGAGATAATTGCATGTGAATTCTGTCAGGGTCTGGCTTATGACAGAGGTGGAAGTGAGTGGAAACGGGGATGGATTTGAGATACAGAAATTAGAATTTCCAGGAATCGATACTTGATCATGTGCATAAAGTAAGTAAGAGATGAAGGATGATTGTGTAGATGATATTAAATTTAACTGAGAGGAAATGCAAGCACAATGGGTTTGGAGTGTGAATTGAAAAATGGGGAGCGTATTTTGAGATAGATAAGAGTAAAATGTCTGTTAAGCATTTATAGGTATGCATGCGACAAAGTCAATGTATGATTCTGAAGAAGAGAAAAAAGTTCGCAAGTTATATTTCAGTTTCATTTAGTTCAATTTAATAAATATTATTGAGCAACTAATATAAATTAGTTTTGATGCCAGGAAATGTTTTCTTCTCTCAAGGATGTAAACATTTATGAATGGTTATCACTATATAGGTGGAATATAAATTACATTACTCTACAAGTACATTAGATTGAAGAGAGATGTGAACCAAAAGCAGAATAAAGGGGACAAATGAGATCAATTAAGATGGCAAAAAGTTAGAAGGAATATTGATGAAATATAATATTATGAATGAAATGGCAATAGAATTTAAAGAGCGGTGAGGTCAACAGTGACCTGCACTGTGCAATGATTGTATGCAACATTCTTTCTAATATTTCTGTCTTGGTCATTCCTGTTTCACAATATTTATTGGCAATCTGAGAATGACTCTATTCATCAACAACAAACACTAAATAGGCACAGAAAACACGATTATTCTTTCATCTCTTTCAGCTAGTTATGTTGGTATTCTGCTGCTTATAATGAAAAGATACCAGACAGATGCAGAAAGCAAGACCAAATCCTGGCTTTATGGGAAGTCTACGACTTTAAAATATAGCCTTTGCCAAAATCATATCAAGAAATATAAATCATATCTCAGTTATGATTTAATTTATTAGGTCAAAATAAATTAGGAAAAGTATATACATAAGGCAATCTTTTGCATAGAAGTAAAATTTAGTGAGTAAAATGGTTTCTATCTAATCACAATTCTCATATTTATACTAACATTTTTAATAAGAGAGAATAAAGACTTCAGGTTATTATAGGATATATGAATAGACACAAGATACATATTTTGTGTGCATTTCACACATGGAATTACCAGGCATTTATAGAACTGAAACCAAAAATTAGGAATAAGATAACATAAAGTGAACAAAATTCAAATGCCAAGACATATATAGCCTATACTTATGGCAGCTATAATTTCTTACTGAGAAAGATTTCAACACCGTGTTGTTTGGCATTTGTTAAATGAGGAAAAATGCATAAAGTATATCTTAACTTTTCCTAACAGGGTAAAATTATAGATATTTTCTGGCACGTAATATTCACTTAAACAAAGTTAAGTGGGGGGAACTATGTTTTATTATATGTATTATAAGCAACAGAAGACAGCCTGGTCAGATGTGAGTCATGGGGGACAGATGACACAAGAATATGTTCAGTCATGCATCTTTCTTTAGGGCATATATTTAATTTTGGCTGACAATTTTATCAAAAGCAGGAAATAAAAACAAGCAAACTTTTTGTTTTTTATCCAAAAAACACATCTGCTTCATGGTCTTACTTATACGTGGAATCTAAAAAGTTGAACTCATAGAAGTAGAGAATAAAATGATAGTTACCAGAGTGGGGGGACAGGGATGGGCTTGAGAGATATTGGTCAAATACTACAAAATTTCAGTTAGATAGAAAAAATAAGTTAAAGAGATCTATTTGACAACATGGTGACTATAGTTAATAACAATGAATTGAACTCAGACATTGCTAAGAGAGCAGATTTGAAGTATTTTCATCACAAATAAATGATAGATATGTGAAATAATGCATATATTAATTAGGTCAATTTAGCCGTTCCACAATGTATATATTTTTACAGACATGTTGTAAATGATAAATATACACAATTTTCATCAACTAAAATAAACGAACTGAAAAAATCTACAATTTTGTACTCTGAAATGAGAATATAAGACGTTACTCAAATATATTTATTATTGTTGCATAGGACTGTGAATTTTATAGTTTAATAGATTAAAAATGAGATATTTTGAAAAACGTAAACAAATTTGCTTTTTGCTTTTCTTATTGTTTTTAACTGTAAGAAGAATGATTCCTGCAAAGTATAATTTTTATAGGAAGAAGTTATAGAAAGAATTCATAATTATGTATCTACTTAATCAGTTGATCTATCTACTTTATCACTTTAGTGATAAATGTGGCTTCATTGAGTAGCTCAATGATAAGCTTCATTGAGATTCAGGTCATAGCTGTGTTCAATTAATTTTTTATTTGTCCTTGGGTTCAGATGAGTAGGTTTTTCATAAAATGATTCCTGAAAACATCCAACAATTACTGAAAACTACACCTAGATAACATTTGAAAAATAGTATGAATAGAGAGCTAATGACAAGCAGAAATACTGAGAACACTATAAAATATCCTTACTAAGAATTTCTATTTTTACCTGTGTATTTATCTCCATATCTACCAATCCAAGTATCACATAAAGGTCCTCACTGAATTTAAAACTGTTTATACCTTAAATGCACGTATGTATTAGAACCCTGTGACAAAAGTGAGATGGGCATGATTGCTTAGACACTCTTCAAATGATTTTCACATCATCGTTTTAACCTCACGTGGCATAGTTCAGTCAATCTGAATACAAACTGCAAGATTGCTAATGACTAACAAATATGCAACATCACCCAGCCCTCACTAGACAAAGGGAATAGGCAAGAGAAAACTGGAGTGACAGCATTCTACAACCTTTCAAGTGAAAATCTAAGTTCATTGTGAGTCACAGGGGACAGATGACAAAAGTAGAAAAACACAGGTTTTGAGTGGCTTAGCACAAAGACAAGGCAGATTTCTTCAGTGGCTAGTCCTACTTTGTACATTCATCTCTGGGGAACTCTGGATGCAGAGGGAAGAACTCCATGTAGAGATGAAGGGCAAGAGTGGGTTCCCTATCATGAGGACCTTCAAGGGGGTCACCTCTAATCTTGAAGAACACTAATGTGGTTGTAACCACATCTGTAACCTCATTTCCACTCACACCAGAGTTGCCCTTCTCAGAGAATCAAAATATCTTTCACAAGAATATAAACTTCATGTTATAGCTGTCCTATTCATTGCTATGTCTCCTTTTCTAGGTACAATTTTTATCACATAGAAGCTGTTTATTAAATATTAGTTGAATGAATGAACCAAGATTCAGGGGAAACATATAGAAATGACTCACACCCCTGTCACCTTGGAAAGATTGATTTTTTTTCCATGTTGATTTTCCAGGATAAACTAATGACCCAAAAAACATTTATTCTTTTGTGTAAGGCAACCAGTCCAAAAAGACTACAATCTCAGACCCAGTGACTACTCCTTATTAATTTAGCAACCTTAGTAGGCTGACAAGTATGAGTGCACTGATTTATTAAAAACTGGCCAGATGAAGGCATACACAGACAAACTTCAACAAGATGATCAGATAAGTCATCCAAAGGTGTCTTTAGACATCCTGAACAAAGCAAACAGTCATGACTCCGAAGACCCTATTTTAAATTCTTTTGAGATTTCAGAAAAAAGAAAGAAGAAAAAGAAAGAAGACCTGCCAATCTGACTAATTCATAAACTACAACCAAGTAGTATACAGTGACTAGTCCATACATGCTGCCCAGTTAAATATTTAGATATTACCTTCCATGCTCTTACTGGCTACAGTGGACCAATTCCAACACATATTGATTTTCCATTGCTTTCTAACAACAACCACAGAAATTCAGTGCCATACAACAAAACTGTATATTATTCTGGCATCTGGGATGGTTGTTGAGGTAATCTACTGAATCTGGCTGTGGGTAGGGTGACTGTCGATTCATTCAAACTAGTCTTGGCTAGGACAACTGGGACAATTCACTTTTATTCTAGCTGCCTCTTATCCCTCAGCAGACTAGCCTGGAAGGGGTCTCATAGCAATAGCAAAATTAAGGAAAGAAAAATAGTGCAAGACCTTTTCTTTCTTTTTTTTCTTCAAATTTAGGGTTATGTTATGTTTACTAATATCTCATGAACAAAGCAAGTCATATGATGAGGCCTGAAGTCAGAATAGAATTGGTACTACCATTTCAATGTATCACACACAGAAAGAATGTGAGTATTGGACACTTTGGCTCTTATAGACAAATTAAAAAATTCCCCATCATAAAAAAACTCCCATCCTCAGGGTCACTCGTGTGGTATGGCAGTTTGACTGAGATCATTATGAGCCAGTAGGGAGTGGCTCAGTGTATTTTTCTATATTTTACTATATATGGTCTTCATGCTTTCTCTAGATGGTAAATATTCAAACATACAGTGACTACGTACCAACTATGTCCATTATTTTTAAATTTTTTTATTTTAATTTTTGGGTACATAGTAGGTGTATATATTTATGGGGTACATGAGATGTTTTGATACAGGTGTGCAATAAGTAATAATCACATCAGGTAAAATGGGGTATCCATCCCCTCAAGCATTCATCCTTTGTGTTACAAATTATACTCTTTTAGATATTTTAAATGAACAATTAAATTATTAACTATAGTTATCCTGTTGTGCTATCAAATACTAGGTCTTATTTATTCTTTATTATTATTTTTAACCCATAACTGTGCCAGCCTCCTACACCTTCCATTCCACTACCCTTCCCAGCCTCTGGTAACTAACCTTCTACTCTCTAGCTCCATGAGTTCATTTGTTTCAATTTTTTTTTTTTGAGATTGAGTCTTGATCTGTCACCAGGCTGGAGTGCAGTGGTGCAATCTTGGCTCACTGCAACCTCCACCTCCTGGGTTCAAGCGATTCTTCCGCCTCAGCCTCCTGAGTAGCTGGGACCACAGGCATGTGCCACCACGCCTGGCTATTTTTGTATTTTTAGTAGAGACTAGGTTTCACCGTGTTGGCCAGGATGGTCTCAATTTTTTGACCTCATGATCCACCTGCCTTGGCCTCCCAAAGTGCTGGGATTACAGGCATGAGCCACCGTGCCCGGCCTTCAATTTTTAGTTGCTACAAATAAATGAAAACATGAGATGTTTGTCTTTCTGTAACTGGCTTATTACCCTTAGCATAATGATGTTTAGTTTCATCCACATTGTTGCAAATAACATAATATCATTCTCTTTTATGGCTGAACAGTACGCCACTGTAGACAAGTACCACATTTTCTTTATCTATTTATCTGCTGATGGACATTTACATGTTTCCAAATTTGGGCTACTGCAAATAGTGCTGCAGCATGGAAGAGCAGATAGTTCTGTTACAAATTTCCTTTTTGTGGTATATACTCAGCAGTGGGATTGCTGGACCATATGATAATTCAATTTTTAATTTTTTGAGAAACTTCCAAAATATTCTCCATAGTGATGTACTAATTTACATTCTCACCAACAGTGTATGAGGAATTCCTTTTCTCCATTATCCTTGTCAGCAATATCCTTTGTTATTGTCGTTCTTTTAGATGTAAGCCATTTTAACTGTGGTGAGATTATATCTCATTGTAGTTTTAACTTGCATTTCTCTGATGACCAGTGATGTTGAGTACCTTTTTATATGCCTGTTTGCCATTTATAAGTCTTCTTTTTAGAAATGTCTATTCAAAACTTTTGCTCATCTTTAAGTGGGATTATTAGATTGTTTTCCTGTGAAGTTGATTGAGCTCCCTATATATTCTGGTTATTAACCTTTGCCAGATGAGTAGTTGGCAAATATTTTCTTCAGTTCTGTGGATTGTGTCTTCACTTTGTTCATTGTTTCCTTTGCTGTGTAGAAGCTTTTTAACTTGATGTGATACCATTTGCCTTTTTTTGTTTTTTTTGCTTTGGTTGCCTTTCCTAGTGGGATATTACTCAAAATTTTTTGACAAGACCAGTGTCCTGGAGAGTTTCCCCTGTGTTTTCTTATAGTAGTTTCATAGTTTGGGGTATTTAACCCATTTGACTTGATTTAATCTTGAATCCATTTGACTTGATTTTTGTATATTCTGAGAGATTTTTTACAGCACCAATTATTGACAAGATTGTCTTTTCCTGAATATATGTTCTTGGCACTTTTGTCGAAAATTAGTTGGGGGGCTGTATGAATTTGTTTCTACGTTCCCTATTCTGTTCCATTGGTCTATGTGTCTGTTTAATTGACAGTTCTTGGATATTTTGGTTACTTTAGCTCTGTAGTATAATTTAAAGTCGGGTAATGTGATTCCTTCAGTTTGTTCTTTTCCTAGGCTAGTTTTGGCTATTCTGGGTCTTTTGTTTTTCCATATAAATTTAAGGATTGTTTTTCTTTTCTATTTCTGTGAATAATTTTATTAGTATTTTGATAGGGATTGCCCTGAATCTGTAGATAGCTTTGGGTAGTATAGACATTTTAACAATACTGATTCTTCCAATATGTAAAAATGGAGTATCTTTTCATCTTTTAGTGTCCTTTTCAATTTCTTTCATCAGCATTTTATAGTTTTCATTGTAGAGATCTTTCACTTCTTTGGTTACATTAATTCGAAGGTTTTTAAAATTTTATGTTTGACTATTGTAAATGGAATTATTTTTTATTTTTTCAGATTATTCACTGTTGACATATAGAAATGCAATTGATTTTTGTATTTTGATTTTGTATTCTGCAAATTTATTGAATTTCGTTATAAGGTCAATAGTTTTTTCTTGAGTGTTTAGGTTTCTCCACATATAAGATCATATCAGCTAAAAACAAGGCTAATTTGACTTCTTTCTTTCTAGTTTGGATGCGCATTATTTATTTCTCTTGTCAAGTTGCTCTAGGTAGGACTTCTAAAGCTATGTTAAATAACAGTGTTAGTGGGCATCCTTGTCATGTTCTAGATCTTAGAGGAAAGATTTTCAGTTTTTCTCATTCAGTATGATGCAAGCTGTCAGTCTGTCATATATGGCTTTTATTGTATTAAGGAATACTTTTTCTATATCCAATTTTTTTAGGGGTTTTAAATCATGAATGAATGTTAAATTTTATCAAATGCTTTTTCAGCATCTATTGAAATGATCACATGGTTTTTCTCCTTCATTCAGTTGATATGATGTATCCCATTGATTTGCAAATATTAAACCATCCACACATCCCTGAGATAAATTGATTCCACTTGGTCATGGTGAATAATTTTTCGAATGTATTATTGAATTTAGTTTGCTAATATTTTTCTGTGGATTTTTGCATCAATATTCATAAGAAATATTGGCTTATAGTTTTCATTTCTTTTTTTGATGTGTCTTTGTCTGGTTTTGGTATCAGTGTAATACTGACCTTGTATAATGGAATTGGATATATTCTCTTCTCAATTTTTTAGAATAGTTTGAACAAAATTGATATTGGTTCTTTTTTAAATGACTGTTAGAATTCAGCAGTAAAACCCTCAGGTCTCATGTTTTTATTTATTTGGAGACATTTTAATGCTGTTTTGATCTGTTCAGGTTTTGAATTTCTTCATGGTTCAGTATCATTAGGTTGTATATGTCTAGAAATTTGTCCATTCCTTCTGGATTTTCCAATTTATTGGCATATAGTTGCTCACAGTAGCCACGAATGATCCTTTGAATTTCTGTGGTATCAGTTGTAACATCTCCTTTTTCATCTCTTATTTTATTTATTTGTATCTTCTTTCTTTTTTTCTTAATCTAGCTAAAGGTTTGTTAATTTTATTTATCATTTAAAAAAACAACTTTTTAAAAATTGTACTTTAGGTTCTGGGGTACATGTGCAGATCATGCAGGATTATTGCACAGATACATACATGGCAATGTGGTTTGCTGCCTCCATGCTCCTGTTCAGCTACATCTGGCATTTATCCCCATGTTATCCCTCCCCACCCTCCGCTCTCCCTCTCCTAGCCCCACCAACAGACCCCAGTGTGTGATGCTCCCCTCCATGTGTCCATGTGTTCTCATTGTTCAACACCCACCTATGAGTGAGAACATGTGGTGTTTGATTTTCTGTCCTATGTCAGTTTGCTGAGAATGATGGTTTCCAGATTAATTCATGTTCCTACAAAGGGCATGAACTCATCATTTTTGATGGCTGCATAGTATTTGATGGTGCATATGTGCCACATTTTCCTTGTCCAGTCTATCATTGATGGGCATTTGGGTTGGTTCCAAGTCTTTGCTATTGTAAACAGTGCCACAATGAACATACGTGTGCATGTGTCTTTATAATAGAATGATTTATAATCCCTTGGGTATATACTCAGTAATGGGATTGCTGGGTCAAATGGAATTTCTATTTCTAGGTCCTTGAGGAATTGCCACACTGTCTTCTACAATGGTTTAACTAGTTTCCGCTCCCACCAACAGTGTCAAAGTGTTCCTACTTCTCCACATCCTCTCCAGTGTCTTTTATCTCCAGATTTTTTAATGATCACCATTCTAACTGACATGAGATGTTATCCTTTGCCCACTTTTCAATGGGTTTGTTTGAAAAAAAGAAACAACTTTTTAGTTGGTATTTTGTATTTTTTCTAATTAATTTCATTTATTTCTGCTCTGATCTTTATTATTTCTTTTCTTCTACTAATTTTGATTATGGCTTTCTCTTACTTTTCTACTACTTTAAAATACATGCATTGGTTATTTATTTACTATTTAAAGTTTTTTTTTTTTTTGATGTTGGTATTAGCTACAAACTTGCCTCTTTGTACTGCTTTTTCTGTATCTTATAAGTGTTGGTTTGTTGTGTTTCTATTGTCATTTGTTTAAGGACATGTTTCAATTTTCTTTTTAATTTCTTCATTGACCCATTGTCCATTCAGGAACATAGTATTTACTTTCTATGTACTCACATATTTTCCAAAGTTTATCTGGTTATTTTCAGTTTTATTCCATTATATTCAGAGAAGTTGCATTATATATATATATTTTTAATGTTTTAAGACTTGTTTTTATGACCTAGCAAATGGTCTATCTTTGAAAATGATCCAAGTGCTCAAGAAAATAATATGTATTCTGCAGCCATTGGACAAAATGTTCTGTAAATATATGTTAGATTTACTTGCTCCATAGTGTAAGTTAAGCATGATTTTCTTTATTGGTATTCTTTCTGGAAGATTTCTCCAATGTTGATAGCGGTTGTTAAATTCTCCAACTTTTATTGTATTGGAACCTATATCTCTCTTTACTTCTAAAAATACTGGTTTTATACACCTGGTGATCCAGTTTTGGGTGCACATATATACTTAAAGTTGTTATATCCTCTTGCTGAATTGGTCTTTTCATCATTATATAGTTACCTTCTTTATCTTTCCTTATAGTTTTTGTCTTGAAATCTATTTTGTCTGATACAAGCATAGCTAGCCACTCCTGCTTTATTCTGGTTTCAATTGGCATGGCATCTTTTTTCTTTTTTTTTTTTTTAATCCTTTTATTTACAGTCTATGTGTCTTTATAGGTGAAATGTGTTTCTTTTAGGCAACAGATCAATGGGTCTTGTTTTTTCATCCATTTAGCCACACTATGGGAGAGTTTGGTTCATTTACATTCAATGTTATTATTGCTAAGTAAAGACTCCTGCCATTTTATCACTATGTGTTCTGGCTAGTTTGTCTTCCTCTCTTTCTTTCTTTCCTTCTTGTCTTTCTTTAACTAAAGGCAAACTTATCTGGTGATATGACTAGTTTCTTGCTTTTTATTTTTTGGGGATCTGTAATGTGTTTTTGGTTTGAGTTTACCATGATGGTGGCAAATACTATCATATAACCCATTATTTTAATCTGACAACAACTTAATACTGTTTGCATAAACAATCAATCAGGTATAAAAATGAATAGACTCTGCCTTCATTTTTTCCCCCTACATTTTAAATTTTGTTGTTTCTCTTTGTGTCTTACTGTACTGTTTATGTGTTAAATAGCTGTTGTATATTTGGTTGTTTCCTCATTTAGACTTTTTACTTAAAGAGAAGCATAGATTACACCACAATTACAGTGTTAAAATATTCTGTGTTTTCTGTTCAGTGCCTCAGATATGAATTTAAAACCAGGTACAAGGAGTGTTCACCTGATTTTTGGTTCTTTTGAAGGTGCTTTGACTTTGTACATAGTTACTAAATTGATGTCCTTGCAGGAGGGGTGAGCAGTGGAGCCTTCTATTCCACCATCTTTCATTGTCTCTCCTACCATATCTGTTTATTTTTATATGTTGATAACTAAGTTATTGGTAGTAATGGATTCTTCATATTTTAGGCATATATATATTTATTTAATTCTTCTTAAAATTTAAAAAATATATTATGTTAAATATTGTTACATGTGTCTAATCCTTTAAGAAGCATACATGGTTCATAGAATAATTTATGTTTTCAAGCCTGATAGAGGAAATACTTTATAACAGAATTGGGTTAGAATATCCAATTTTGCATTTAGTCACAGTCAGTCATGCGTGTCTCTATCAAGAAATCTCCTAATGTGAATTTGAACTCTATTTTCAATGAAATTAATCAATAAGCTCATTTATAATCTATATCTGTTAAATATTAAGGTATGCTTGATCAGAGAAGAGCACTTCAGGCCAAGAAAAGTTAATTTGTTTAATTGTAATAACAAATTGAATTATGAGTCCACTATTTATGTTCTTTTAGAAATGACTGAGAGTCCTTATTGTGAATTAACTTCTTAATAAGGATAATTGACATCTAAAGGGAAACAGGGAATATTGTAATCCTGACATGTCATTAGGAAGCCCCACTAGAGACTGCACAATGAGCTGTTCTCACTTCTACTCTCTGCCAACCTGTTTTTTCTTATAGGTATTAAGTACTAGGCAGTGTGGGCTAAGTCAATGCAAAGTATCACACTACCTCAAAGCCCACTCTGAGAGGTAAGCCAATTTTTCCCTATAATTCACTGTTTACATAAACTGAATCAGGAGCTGCATCATCAGTTATTTATTATTTACTTATTATATTTATTTTCTTGAAAAAGTTTGTACATGATATGAAAAGCACTACTTATTTTTTGTTGTATTACTCATTCACTTCTCAGAAACATTTGAAGCACTAGAATTGAGAGGACATTATACCTCTACCTTTGGCTTCATATGGCTTAGAATGAACAGTGCTATATGTTAACCAAAAAATAATGGCAATAGAATGGAAATAACTTTAATACTTTTTCTATCCTAGTATACTCAAAAAAGTATTCCATAATCAAGCTGTGTTTCTAAAAACATAAGGGAATTAGTAGTGGTTATAATAACAATAATAAATTGAAGAAATTGCAAAGTCAGAGTAGGAGGTCATAACAATAGCATCCAGACAAGTTAGGCCCAATAATAAGAGATTACAAATGTAATGATCTTATTTGAATTTACATTAGTATTATTCTAAAATTATTCTTAGTAGCCAAAAAGAATAATATGTATTAATATAATTATTTCAGGTAATTTTAAATCACTTTGAAAAAAATAAGAGCTCACTGTGGATAAAAGTAATTTGCAAATCAGTGTTCAAGTTACATGGCATAAATACATTTGACAATGCGTCTATTACGTTTAATAAGTTAAAATAAGTAAAAATTTGATAAACTGAATGGATGCTTATATGCCATTATAAATGTAAATTCATAATCTTCTCTTTCCAAATAACATTTAAACACAAAAACACTAGTGAAAACTGCTATGGCAGTGAGATGAGGAAGGTATTATTCAAAGTTTTTATTTGAGTTAGAACTTAAAATGTAAACCAAGTTTAAATATCCAAAACATATATAGATAGAAGTATGTCAGGTTTTAGAAAAATCACAGACTCGATACTGTAAAAAATCATGACAAGTATAGGAAATAGCCAGTAACTTGGTATGGATTGGGTACAGCAAGTATATTTATTTTTATTTATTTATTTGTTTATTTAGAGACAGTCTCGCTGTGTCATTCAGGCTGGACTGCAGTGGTGCAATCTCCGCTCACTGCAACATCTGCCTCCCAGGTTCTAGTGATTCTCCTACGTCAGCCTCCTGAGTAGCTGGGATTACAGGTGTGTCCCACCATGCCTGGATAATTTTTGTATTTTTAGTAGAGACGGGGTCTCACCATATTAGCCAGGCTGGTCTCAAACTCCTGACCTCAGGTGATTCACCTGCCTTGGCTTCCCAAAGTGCTGGGGTTATAGGCATAAGCCACCATGGCCAGCCAGCAAGTATATTTAGAAGAAAGAAAAATTCTAGATATAATTCTTGTTTGGAAGCCCCAAGATTAATAATTAATTTTAGAATAAAAGACACGAAAAAACAAATATGCTGGTTGAGCTGATAAAATGACACTATCTACTTATAAGCAAATTATCTCCATCAAAGAATACACCATTAGTAAATTAAAATCAAAAGTGTAAAACGTCAGAATTCTACAGTTTTATGCATCTAAGCAAAAGGCACCCCTTGCTCCTGATCCTATGTATTCAGTATGGTCATGGAATACTGACTCTGAATACAAAAAACTTCTGTGCAATGAAACAGTAGAGAATGGCATAATATTTAAGTAAGAATAAAATAATTACCTCTGTCGATTTTCATGGAAATAAAATGTGTATATATAATGTCCTCCTGGCCTTTAAAAGCTTGGTAAACGATGAATAACTGCACTGACTCTTCTGTGAAATGAAAAAATCCAAATGATATAAAGAAAACCTTTTTACATTTAAAAAATAGACTGATATATATATGTACATACCTATATGTGTATATGTATATGTCAGTATATTAGCCTATTTAGTGTATATAGTCAATATAGTGTATATAATCTATATACTATATACACACTAAAATTAGCTACGCATTGTGGCTCATGCCTGTTGTCCCAGGTATTCAGGAGGATCTTTTGATCCCAGGAGGTTGAGATTGCAGTGAGCAAAAATCATGCCACTGCACTCCAGCTTGGGCAACATTGTGAGACTCTTTCTCAAATACATATATAAAATAGCTTAATTTGTGTTAGATCGGCGAGAGCACATACCCCTACTCTCTTAGACTTTGTCTTCGGTTTCAATGACACAGACTAAATATTGGAAACAACTCTTTCTCAGTCTGAGTTCTTAGATTGCAAACTATGGAATTTCAAATCCTGGCTACATAGTTAGTTGTTATTTGCCCTTGGGCAATATTATTAAATTCAAAGGCTGTTTATTCTGATATATAAAAGGCTGTTTACTCTGATATATCAAAGGCTGTTTACTAGATATATAACATCTAGTAAATCCTCATAATGAAATTATTTCTAATCATATTTATATTGATGTATTTCATAGATTATTATTCCTAAAAGGTCAAGCATCAACATTTGTTTTAATTCTCTGATATACCTTGAGCATCCAAACTATTGTTGTGCAAAGAGTAGGCCTTCAATATCTATTAGTATCGTTGGTAAATAAATACATATTAGAGGAAATATCTTAAGATTTGGTACAATTTGTTCACCTGAAAATTTGTATTGATTCACTGTGAAGGCTAGATCTGATGTGGTTATACTGAGTTATAGTGCAAAGCAGCTGCAATCAAGAGTAGCACTGATGAAGATAATTTGTGGGTTTTCATGATAAAAAAAGATATTTTTGAGATTACAAAAGAATGGAAACAATATGAACTGACAAAAATAGGACATGAGAAGTCTAGGGTGGGTCTAGAAAATCCCTGTTTCTCATTCATTATATCCTGACCCTACTCCCCCTGCCCCATCCCCACACACTTGCAAAACGAATCTGTAGGTTAAGGTATGGGTCACATAGTTATTGGTGATGTAATCAATAACGATGTTGTTCATAGAAAAAGAAATAACTTCAAGGGAGCCTGAATAAATTCACTTTGAGCAGGAGAAATTTGCAATACTCTTAGGATCTCTCTCCCTCTCTCTCTCTCTCTGTATATATATATATATATATATATATAAAATATATATATATAATGGGCAAAGTAGCTAGATTATATATATATATATATATATAATATATATATATATATATCTATATATATAGACACAGAGTGAGGTGCACACCACCATGTGTGTGTGTGTGTGTGTGTGTATATATATATGTATATATATATATATATATACATATATATATACATATATATATATATACACACACACACACACATGCAATGCAAAAGGAGATATGAAACTGAGTAAAGAGTTAGATGATACAAATATATTAGAATTTATCATCACGGTCAAAGTTTGCCAAGGTTTTTCTGTAAACACCCAGATAGCAAATATTTAGACTTTATAGGCCATTTGATCTCTGCTACAGCTACTCATGTTTGCCACTGTAGCATAAAAGTAGAATGGAGCGTGGCTATGTTCCAACAAAACCTTATTTATAAAATGGCAGCTAGGCTGGATTTGGCCCATGGGCAAAGTAGCTAGATTTAGCAAATGAAAATACAGGACAACAATTGCATTTGAGTGCCATAAAAAATATTTTTAAAGTGTAAGCATGTCTCAGATATTGCATGGAACGCACTTATACTAAGAAAACGGTGTTATTTATCTGAAATTCAAATTTTGCTGGGCCTCCTATATTTTATCAAGCAACTCCACCCATGAGCCATAGTTTTCCAATTCCTGATTTAGAAACTTGAAATGAGAAAAATGATGAGACTTAACCATGACAAAATTGCATAGTAAAAGTAAAAATAATCAAATGTGAATCTGTGACTATATATTTTAGGCTTTATTTATTTGTTTATTCAAGACAAGGTCTCACTTGGTCACCCAGGCTGCAGTGCAGCAGCAGTATCATGGCTCACTGTAACCTTGAACTCTTGGGCTCAAGTGATCTTCTGGCCTCAATCTCCTGAGTAGCTAGGACGACACAACCTAGCTAGGTGCACACCACCAAAAACCTCAAACTATTAATGTCTACTCAAAGAGGACATCAAAAGACAATTCTCAAAAGAAGATGTACAAATTTCCAACAAACATATAAAAAATGTTCAGCATCAGTAATGATCAGGGAAGTGCAAAGCAAAATCACAGTGTGATATCATTTTACTCCTGCAAGAATGGCCATTATCAAAACACCAAACAATGATATTTGTTGTGTAGATGCAGTAAAAGGGGAACACTTCTACATTGCTGGTGGGAATGTAAACTAGTAAAACCGCTATAGAAAACAGTGTGGTTATTCCTTAATAAACTAAAAGTAGAACTACCATTTGATATAGCTATTTCACTACTGGCTATCTACCCAGAGTAAAATAAGTCATTATACAAAAATAAATAAATAAATAAATGAATTTAAAAAATGACTGCACACCCATGTTTGTAGCAGCGCAATTCACAATTGCAAATATCTGGAACCAACCTAAATGGTCATCAATCAACAACTGGATAAAGAAACTGTGATATAAAGGAATGAATTAATGGCATTCAGAGTGGCCTGGATGAGATTGGATATTATTCTTCTAAGTGAAATAAATCAGGAATGGAAAACCAAACATCGTATGTTCTCACTTGTAAGTGGGAGCTATGCTATGAGGATGTGAAGGTATAAGAATAACACAATAGACTTTGGGGACTCTGGGGGAATGAGTGTGAATGGGATGGGGAACAGAAGGTTACAAATTGGGTGCAGTGTGTATAGTGCTCGGGTGATGGGTGCACCAAAATCTCACAAATCACTACTGAAGAACTTACTCATGTAACAAAACACCACCTGTTCCCTAATAACAAATGGAAATTAAGAAAAAAATTAATCTTTAAAAAATAAAAAAGAAGAAACCATCCCAAACCTAATAATTATAATTGGCAAAAATAAATTAGCCTACTGTAAATAAGTTCATAAGAATTGCTTCAGTAAATTTTAAGCTACTTGTTAGAGACTGTGTATTTTGAAATTAGAAACCATATAATTTTTAATATCAAGTAACAGAAAATGAGAGGAAAATTAAAAAGTACTCTAATATGAAGACTAATCTCAAATTGATCAATAATTTATCACTTGAAAGTGAATCATTTTAATTAAAATAAATAAGATTTTAAATAAACAAAGGAAGGATTATTACTTAAACAATGCTTCTTATTGTGTAACTATTGATTCCATTGTGGAGGTTGAGTTGAATTGTTTTTAACTATTTTCTAAAGACTTTGTGTATAATTTGCTTGATTATTTTCTTGAATATATAATCCAATTCACCAATTTAACTCTTTAGTACTGGAATTTCTTTTCTTTACTGTTATTACTTTTTTGAGACAGGGTTTACTTTGTTGCAGATGTTTGAGTACAATGTACAATCTCGGCTCACTGCAGTCTTCACTTGCCAAGTTAAAGTGATCCTAGCACCTCACTCTTATGAGTTCCTGGGACTACAGGCATACGCCACCACACCTGGCTAATTTGTATGTGTGTGTGTGTTTTTTTTCTCTCTCTCTTTTAAAGAAAAGGACTCACTGAATTTCCCAGGCTGGCTAGAACTCCTGGGCTCAAGCTATCTTCCTGCATCAGCCTCCCAAGGTATTGGGATTACAGATGTGAGCCACTGTGCTTGGCCTAGAATTTCTTTATATAAAGTTTTTTTTTTGAATGAGTTTAATTTAATTAATATAGTTATTTAGATTTTCTGTTTTATCTTTTAATTTTGTTAAGTTGCATTTTTACAGAAATGTGTGCAGTTTATTCAGTTGTCACATTTATCAATATAAAGTTATATTCCCTTATTATATTATGGTTATAATATGTGAAGGGATAAAACCTGCTTTACTTCTGAAATGAGTGGATTAGTTTTAATTCTTTTTTTGACCAGTATAACAAAGGTTTGACCAATTTTGTTGAAAATAAATTGCTTCTGATTTTGTTAATTTTTTTATTTCATTGATATATTTACTAGAGTCATTACATGAAAAAGACACATGTACATGCATATTTATAGCAGCACAATTCTCAATTGTAAATATATGAACCCAACCTAAATACCTATGTATCAGTGAATGAATAAAGCAAATGTGGTACATATACACTGTGGAACACTTCTCAGCCGTAACACCAAATGAAATGATGGCCTTTGCAACAACTTGGGTGGAGCTGGAAGCCATTATTCTAAGTAACTCAGGAATGGAAAACCTAATGTTGTATGTTCTCACTTACAATAAGTGGGAGCTAAGCTATGAGGATGTAAAGGCATAAGAATAGTATCATGAACTTTGGAAGTGCAGGGGGAAGGTTGGGAGTAGGTTGAAGGAAAAAAGACTACATATTGGGTACAGTGTACACTGCTCAGGTGAGGGGTTCACCGGGCTCAGAAATCACCACTAAAGAACTTATCCATGTCATTGAAAACCACCTGCATCCCAATCGAAAAAACTGTTACATTAAAAAATTACTATTTCCTTTCTTCTAATTATTTAGTTTCCTCTTGCTCTCATATTTCTTTCCTATTAATGTTATAAATTGAAAGCTGACTATGGATTTTTACCTTTCTTCACTTTTAATATGAACATTTTAAGTCATAATGTTCCTCTAAGCACTGCTTTTGCATCACCACACTTATTTTAATGTCTTGAATTTTCTATATAATTCACTTAAAATATTTTCTAATTTTCTTTGTGATATTTTTCTCTGCCTTATACATTTTTTCAGAATCCGTAATTTTCAAATTTTTGGGAATTGCCTGAAGATACTATTTTATTGATTTCTAATTTCTTACTTTAGTGTTCATAGGACACATTCTCTATACTTTGTCTTTTAATGCTGTTATTATAGACAAACCTTATGGTTGAAGGAAATTATCTGACCTCTTTCAATGCCAAGTAGCTGAAGTATAGAAAGTTATTCAGAAACAGTTCTCGAATTAATTGAAACTAAAAAATATTATTCCCAGAATTTAAGTTCATCAAATTAAACATTCACAAGAAACAATGTAGGAAAAATAATATACCTGTTTAGCTCTAGACATACATATTCTAAGCATGTAAACATTCAATATATTATTTTTTGCTTCCATAATATCACATTGACTTTCATACACTAAAACACCTGTAATCATTTTAATATTTTTCTGAGCATCTTCAAGTTGTTCATGATTAATTCAACTTTGAAGACGGATGGTGTAGGGAATGGATTTCATTTTAGTATTTGAGGTAACCTGAGAATACTACTAAAACCAAAATATCGTGTTTCATCCGTTTCAAAGGTCTACAAATATTTAATATTGAAATCTTCAATTTTAAATGTGGCTAACTTGAAAGGCCTTATTTTACAGCAAACTGATTTTTCAAATTCTAGGAGAGGCTTGAGCTCTTTATTAGTACTGGAACTCTAGAGTGGTAGGAAATGAAATAAAATACAGTGATGATAGTGTCTATTCTGTAATTTAACAGATCTACTTAGAAGAGGTTTTTCCCTTTATATGGAGAAATTATTTACTACATGTAATTACTCTTGAATATAGAACACACACAGTAGTGTATTTCATAATAAATAGAATAGACTTTCAGCATAGAAGGTTATGAAGATTGTTAATTAAATTTAATTACTCAAAAGTGCAAATTCTAGCCAAAAATCCTGTGTGATTTTTTTAGGGTTGACGATAGATTTTAATCTTTGATGAGGCTTATATTTTGATTTTCAATTTCTCAATCTATTGGTTATCTCTCTCAAGTAGTTCAGAACTCATACAAGAAAAATTATTTATAATACAGTTTCTGATTTTAACACCAGAGACTATGCTAAACACTTTATAAGATGAATTGTTTCATGATCAAAACTGACTTTTATAGTGTGTTCTATTTTATTAATTTTCCAAATGAGACTTCAGTTAATATATTTTATTATACAATTGCAGGATGTTTCAAAAATCTTACAGAATTATTTCAAATTTTTAGATGATGGCTGGAAAAATATGTATTTTATTAAAAATGTACTTATTTTAATATAGATTACAACAATAAAAAATGGATGGCCTAAGGAAATTTACTTATAAATCAATGTTTATCTTTAAGGCTTTCACAGTTTTAGCACCCAAGATGTGCAGTTCACGTTTGGTGTTTGTTTCTTATTTATTATTTTCTTTCTTTATTCAGAAAACATTGATTAATTGAATGAAAACTATATTCTGGTAATGAAAAAATACAGAAATACAAAATTTCCTTCAAAAAGCTCATAGAAAGACAAACTACCTTATTACAAATAATTATGGTGTTTTTTGGAGAATAGACGAAGTGTTAAAGTATAGGCATATCCACGATAGAATGATTTTTGAACAAAATCTAGAAAAACCTAAGTTCATTAGGGCTGCAGAAAAGCAAAAATGTGCATGCTAGGTAAAAAGAATAACGTGATCTAAGGCATAGCTTTATAGAAAGGCTGTCATGACTGGGAGAATATCAAATATGAATGGAAATCAGTGTAATCCTTAAGTTTATTCTACTTTTGTCTTAAGCCTGAAATTACTTTTGCTTATCAGGTGATCATTGTGGGTCATTTTTCCTTTTTGATAATTAAGTTGTGCATATATTGTTATATTTAATTTAACAACTTTTGAGGAAAAAGTAAGAGAATTGAGTTTGATCCTGTTTGACCGATATCTGGAAAAAGTACAGCAGGAAATGATAAAACTAATTAACATAAATCCTAAAGGTAAAGTAAAAATATTATGGAAGGCATATTAGAGAAGATATACATAATTATAAGAGATAAATTCTATTTCACTCTTCCTCTTTTATCTGATGAAGATACAATGTAAGTACTGAACACAGAGAAGAATATTTTAACATGAAGATTAGTAGTATGAGAGAATAAAGAGATGTGAATGGGCATACTTATTCAAAGAAGTCAGTCTAAGAGATAACGCAAATTTAATGTGAAGTCGTATCATAGTGTCTACGTCAAAAGAGGTAAAATTGCTTTCAGTGCAGGCTGAGCCACCTATAGATTACTTTATTTATTTTAGACTCCTAAATTTAAAATTAACTCAAGAACAAACAAATGACTAAGGTAATAAAAAATTTGAAAGCAATGTTATCTGAGGAATAAAAAAGGGGTTGAAAGTTAATATTTGGAATAAAATGGTGAATTTTCTTCAAATATTTGGTAGAAAAGAAAAAATACTTGTTCTGTTTTTATTCAGAGAGTGGAAATAGGTTGATTATTGTGGGAAACTATACTATTATGAGAATTCTAGAATGGGAGTTAATCAAAAATAAAACATATAATATGGCAGACTGATGAGCTTTGTTTTACTAAATAAGAGACCAATGAAACTTATTCACAATCTAGAGTCTTGTAGAGGAGACTGACTGAAAATTTATGCTTTGTATGATTTAAAAATTTTCACATTAAGCAACTAAAGATAAAAAGGTATGTAAAAATACGAATTTTTGTTTACTACTATGTTTTCATTTATCTTGCTTAATCACTTTAAGGTCAAGTTTAATATATTTGTTATTTCCATTGATTGTTCAAACTGCTAAATGCAGAACTCAAATACTTTTAATGCATATTAATTTCCACAGACTTTAATAGAACATGAAGTTAAAAAATGCACTATTCTGAAAAAATAATATATTTATGTGTATTACATTTATCTAATATTTTCAGAGCATACGACATAACTTCCTGCAACGTGGAGAAGCAAGGTGATACAGCTTGCCTTCTCAATCTACAAACAAATGGAAATACTACTCTGGATAATTTGTAATTAAAACTTTTAGGTTAAAAAAAATAGGAAACTCAGGTAAAAACAAGTAAGCTGGGAGCTGACATGGTGACAAAGGTCTAGACTGCGGCAGAAATTCTGAACAAACTTAAGGACAATAGTTCATGCCCTGAGCCTGTGTAGCTCATAAAGAGAAAACTGAAATTCTTCATAAATGTTGGGTATCTAAAATACGGTAACATCCTAATAGGAACTAAAATTATCCCTTAGTGGGCCTGGTGAGGCAGAACAGAGGTGTACAATAGACACAGAGCTCTGAGAGACAGAGAAAAAAAATTTCCTTGTGAGAAGTCAAAATCTCAAACCAGCATAGGAGTTAGTGAATCAAAATGTATTCCACCCACACATGCAGGAATCCAAAAATGAAAAATTAACATAAAGTGTCCAGAGCTGTTAAATTCTCCTGTGAGAGCAGACGGAAAATTTAATTCTGTTCTACAGAAAAGTTTTCTGAAATATGTATTAATAGTAGACTTTCATCAAAACAAAATATAAGCAACCAAACAAATCTGCTTTAACTGAGCTCACAATCAAAAAGAACATGTCTTAAGAGAATACAACAATAACAACAACAACAACAACAACTCATTGTGAGGAAAAATTACAACACATAAAGAAGCTCTCTCAAAGACACACAAAACAAAAAAAGACTCTAAAAATAGCGTAAGTACATGTATTTTAAAATTGTAAAAGAATTTCTTTTTCTCCCTAGGAAACAAAGGATAGCATTTAAAAAATCGTTTTTAAAAAGAACTAAGTAAACTATCTGGAAATGAATACAAATTTTATGAGCACCCAATTTCCTGCCTCAAATCTTGTTTCATTCAAAATAACTGCATTCTTGCAGTTAAACCCTTTCTAATACATCAAGGATTTACTCCTCCAGAAACTCTTATGCGATGATGTATGTGTTAATAATATTCATGTAATAATGAATTGCTTCTAAAAAGTCTTTTGTGTATAGAGATTGATTAATGTTTCAACTTAAACTTTAGAGTCTCTTTAATCATATTTTTAACAAGTTTATTTTAATACATTGTTATGGCTAGCTCCTTAAATATGCTAATATAATTCTACAGCATTAGAATATCTGTGCATCTATCAAGTCACTTGTTGACACATTTGGAAACGTTTTTTCATTATGACAGCAATCTATTACAAATTAATAATACCAACACTTGATATCACACTAGGGTTGTTGCTGTTGAAATGCCTTCTGTCTTTTATAGTCACTTCTAGCTCTGCTTTAGCAACTGGTAAATCTTAAATAGTCTAATTACTATTATTTTTGGCATCATGTAATGGAATTTATGGCCTAATTATATTTTGACAGATAAAGAAACGGTAATCTTAGTGATAGTAAAATTCTGACAGCATGTCTAAAGGACTAATTTAGGCAATGACCACTCTGTATCATGAGTAGCTGATCTTGGAGGTCAGATTTTGTCTGTCTTCCTTATGTCAAATCATCTAAAATAACTACCAGGGTGGATTTGTTGCAGAACTTTTCCTTAGTTCAGCTAAAGACGGGGTTGTTTGTGCCACTGCCATGAAATTTGGTCTCGAGCAATTTGAATGTTGAGTAAGACAGCGTTTTATTTGGTGAGAAGGAAGAAAACGGGAAAACAGGGACTCTCACTAGGACAGAGTCCCAGCTGGAGCACTTCCTTCCTAGCCCTTTAATTCTCTGGTTCCACTGGTTCCACACCGGAAGAGGAAGGGCCAGCCTCCTCCCTGGTGCAAATGTCATGTCTTGAACTTCCAGAGGCTCCACCTCCACGGGCAGGCTGGTTGAAGTTTCTCCAGGGACCACTTCCCACCTGGCTGTCACAGAATAAAGTTGTGTAAATGAAATAAGGAATGATGGGTATGTATATTTCACTTGTAATAAACCAGCACAAACTGTAATGTACCCTCCCCCTCCAAAAAGCTGTTTGTGGCCTGTCATTATTCTGTGTTTTAGCATGGCATCCTTATTTGATTTGGCCAAACTGAGACAGATTGCCATAGAGTGGGCTGACTCGTCTAACTCATACATCTGAATTATCAGCTAGAAAGGCTGGGGTAGCCAGGATGTCTGGAGCCACTCTCTACTTGATCTCTTATTAGTCAGTGGATGGATCGTTCTTGGTTAGTTCAGGTAGTGAAACAAGAAATCCCGTCAGCATGAGAGGAAATGTGTCAATGTGCAAATACTTTAAATTTCTCTACCTGTGTTATGTTTGCTGATATCCTACAGAACAAGGCAAGTTATATGGCCAAATCCACATTAAAAATGAAAGGGTTACTCAATATGTGCATAGAATGCTATATAGAACATATGTTTAAACATTTCTATAGGGTAGATTAATAGGGGAAAAATAAAGTTTATTATATTTTATAATTTTTTACATTGATCAATAAGATCATCAAACTAAAACTTTTTGCTCCAATTAAATGGTAAGTGATCAAGTATCTCATTTTATTTTGCTTTTCTATACATATTTTTCTAGATTGAGATAAATCACTGATCAGGAATCTCAAAATACGCATTTGTACTTCATATTTTAAACAAAAAATGGAGATTATAGATTATATGTCAATGTTTTAAAATATCATTTAAATTTTGCTGAATCTGACCCACACAGACTCACTTTCTAGGCAAAAATCAATCAATCAAAACTAAAAAAATTATATATATATGTACATATATATGTATGTATATATATACATATATATGTACATATATATATATGTACATATATATATATGTATGTATATATATGTATATATATATATTTAAAGGCCTTCCTGAGTGGCTGCTATCCTTTTATGACTTTTTTGTGAATTCTCTCTCTATATATGGGTCAACAATTATTTGAACTTCCCATTGATTAATCAAAGATGAATTTCAGTTTATTAAATCCAACAGCCCCTTGTAAATTATAAGTAAAACTTATCTGGTTCTTCTATATCTTTATTGATGTGTATTTTTTTCTTCCAATAGGTTCTTTATCTGTCCCTCAGGATATTGTTTATTGCAAGATTTCTGTCAAAGTCTATTTTCTTCTCAAATATACTATACTGGAGTAATCTCATGGTTTCTGATAAGAATTAAGCATTCATTTATCTTGATTTATGTGTGTAAATTCATCTTTACACTTGATTTACAGGTTTAAATTTTTATATCTTTGCATCACTAACATTACTACTCATCAAGTACCTCAAATTCAATGTGCTCAAAGTTTTATGTCATTTTCTTCAAAACCTACTCTTCTTTTTGTCTACCTTATTTTAAGCAGAGAGAGACTTTTCCCACAAGAGCTTTTGTTGACCAGTGTTTTCTTTATTCAGCCTAAACAAGAAACAATTTATTCAGCATAGACAATTGTATAACGCCAAAAAGACTTTAGACCTCAAATATTCTTTTGTAAACATTGCCAAAATTCAAATTTCTTTCATTCATCATTTCTGCTCCTGACATCTGCAGTGTAACCTTATTTTTAATCCCCTATGCTCTTTCTCTCTCTTAACAGCTGCTCTGAATCCCTAACCCTTGGACCATGGAATAGGACTAGTCAATGGCCTGTTAGGAGCTAGGCCTCCACAGCAGAAGGTGAGGGGAGGGCAAGAATTACTGCCTGATCTCCACCTCCAGTCAGATCAGCTGTGGCGTTAGGTTCTCCTGGGAGGATGGACCCCATTGTGACAGCACATATGAGGGATATAGGTTGTGTGCTCCTTATGATAATCTAGTGCCTGATGATCTGAGGTGGAAAAGTTTTATCCCCCACCCCCATCCTTGGAAAAATTGTCTTCCACAAAACCGGTCTGTGGTGGCAAAAAAAATTGGGTACTACTCATCTAGAGCATAGAGGCAAGGGGTTCTGTTAAAATTCTGCCATAAACAATACAGTCACCGTATTAGGTCTTTCTTGAATTGCTATAAAGAAATATCTGAACTGAGTAATTTATAAAGAAAACAGGATTAGTGCTTGAAAGATTAGAGATTCAAAAAGCAAATTGTGTGCATGCTTTGCTTGTTATATTCTCTTCTATTGTAAAAAGTTTAAGAGAGATAATGTAAAAAAAGCGTACTTAGAACACGAGTTCATCATCTCATGGTAATACTTCTGAAATTCCTAACATGATATATAATGAAGTTTTATTTTAATTGAGAAGGTTTTTTTTACCTGACTATCATGGATAATCAACAATCTTATCAGCTACCTTGTCAAAAATGAAATCCAATATACATTAGGTCTTGTATCTTTTTCAAAAATCCCCATGTGTAAACTGTTTAAAATTTTTAACCAGATAAGATAAAAAACAGAATAATTCTAACTGTAAAGTAAATTTGTTATAATGTCTGTTTAAACAATTCATAGTGAAATTCATTAATAAGTGATAATTAAATTCAACAAATAGTGCTTACACCTAATCTGTGCACAGCATTATGCTAGGACTCTTCCAAAATAGTCAGTAAAGATTTGCCTGATATAAAAGAACTTGCAGTTTATTAAGAGAGATGAGATGCATACTCACAAATAAACGTGAAAAAAGTAGAATGTCGTCGAAGTTATTGATAGATATGAAAAATAATAAGTTAAGACATAATGTGATATTATGTTTAAATTGTCTGCTCAGGCTGCTATAACAGAATGTCCTAAACTGAGTGCTTTAAAAGACACTTATTTTTTACAATTCTGATGTCTGGAGACCAAATGCCAGCTGATTTGTTCCTGGTGAGTTCTATTTATGGCTTGCAAAAGATTTTCTTCTTACTGTATCCTCATATAGCAGAGAGAAAGAGGAAAGAGGGAAAGAGAGAGACACATACATATGGAGAGAGACAGAGGGGGAGAGAGAGAGAGAGATTCAGACAATATCCCCTTATGTCTATTCTTTTATGAATACTAATCTAATTCATAAGGGTTCCACTCTCATGACTTAATTACCTCCTAAAGGCTTCATGTGTAAATATTACAAAATTTGCAATTAGGGCTGCAACATATGGATCTGGGAAAAACACAAAGCATTGTCCTTCAATATATAGAATTTTGGTAGGTTGATTTGAGGGAGAATATCAATACCACTAGGGCCCAAATAGTAGGTTACCATTAACAATAATGTTCTATGTGCCTCTTCCTGCCTCTCAATCGAATCATGAATAATATGGGTTATTGAGCTATAACTCTAAATAAAAATATTATCAACTATTGAAAGATAAAGGGAGTATGTATGGTCTGGTAATATGAATTTTGCAAAAATATTAAATCCACTTCAGAAAAGAATATTTATTACATATTTTCACATGACATATGAGGCTTCAAATAGAATTTATGAAGAAATGATGTCTAAATTTTGCAATAATTCCTTATGCAAATGGCCTACATTTGAAAACACTCTGAACAATATTATTTTTCTTAAAAAAAAAAAAGGATTGTGGAAAACGTGCCAAATATCTGACTCAAATTTTTTCCATTGTTCTAGCAGACAATTGTCTTTTAGAAACAATAATGACCCTAATGATTAAGTCAAGAAGAATATTTTGGAGAGCAAATAAAATCTTCAGTGAATACTACTTCCAAATATTACCAATACTGAGTTCAACTCAGAGTGTTTGCTAGAAGCTGAACCTCATACTTATCAAAGAATCTCTTGAATGAGAGTTAATGCAAAGTCAGTTTCAGCAGAGGTTGTGGTATAACAGCTATTTAGGTTGCATCAAAGATGATATAGTATATTAGCTTGGTCAGAAACTCATTTCTAAATATTGATTTTTCTCTTGCAAGAGAGTATAAAAAATGTTTTACACATATTAATTGTTAATGTGAGACTTAAACTTTAAAGCCGAGATCTTGGCAACGTGCAATTTTGTATATAAAGGGTAATATTTGCAATGTATTATCAATTTGACTCAAGGAAACACACACAAAAAAATGTTACCAAGAGAATTATGACCAAAATAAAATAAATTTGTTAAAACAACCTCAAATGAAAGAGATAAATATAGTTCAGAAATTCAGATTCAATATTTGTTTATAAATATCTATTATTATATATAATATAGTAATATATACATAAATTATATATAATTTATGTCATGCACAAAGACAAAAATAGTAAAACAGAAAATAAAATATAGGAAATACTAAACATATACTTGGTTTTTAGTTAAAATAGAAACCAAAAGAATGGAGAAAGCTCTAATAAGAAATCCAATTCTCCTAGGAAGATACCATAACCAACGGGAGAGAGAGAGAGCCATGTTTTTCTGGCTATATGACTATACCTGCCTGGAATGGAAATTCAGTAATGCTGAACTTGTAACATGGGTTAGAGAGGGAGAGAGTCATGGTTCAACTGACACATTCTCAATGTCCCTACATAGTACTAGCAGATTTTTTAGAACATATATTTCTTTATTTGTGGTATTCTCTAATGACAATTTCCAGTTATTTTAAATGGTTGTTTTTTCAATAATGACCAGATATGCTTATTTCACTCCACAGAGCATCTCACAATACCATCCAGAATGGGGAATTACCATATAAAATTTGAAAACAGTTAAAAATACCATTGGCTATTTTATGAAAAATATTCCTAAAAGTCTCTCTCATTTCTCTCTCTCTCTCTCTCTCTCTGTCTCTCTCTCTCTCTCTTTCCTCTTAAGGCACAGTGATTGGGAACACTGCAGTTTGCCTTGATCACTCACACCACCACTGTTTATTTGTAGAGTAGAACACCTGAGGAGACTATATATACTACAATCCAGGGCCCTGCTCCCAAAAAAGGATGTCACCCACAGAGAATTATGTAACTCTGTCTGCCCAAAAATTCAGAACTATTGCTCAGAGATATTGCCTAGGGTGAAAGGCAGGCAAAGAAAGAAAAAAGAACTCTGAAAGCTCTGAAAGTTTCCCAAATAAATAGATTTTATTAAATTCTTAAAACAGAGTTTTAAAAAGCTCAAACATAAGGGTGCCCTCAAAAACAACAGGAAATTGTTGATAGGTAACTAAGAGAAGGGTGGTAACTTCATGAAATATACAAGTTAACAATGGTCCAGTAGTTTGCCTGAAAGAATTATGAAGACTGCTAAGAAAAAGCCTTTCTGTAAAAAACGAAAATCTTACCTCAAGAGCTGCGCCTGCAAAATAATCTATATTTAATTGATATTAAACTAATAATAAAGAAAACAAGCTGCTCACAAAGAAATCCCAGACCCATATGGCTTCCCTGGTGATTCTACCAATCATTTAACAAAGAATTAATACCAATACTTAACAAATTATTCCAAGAAAAATAGAGGAACATGTCCCAGAAAATGTTATGAGGTCAGTAGTAAGTTGACGTCAAATTCACACACACACACACACATAAACACACACACACACACACACACACACACAAAATTCAACAAGTAAACAAAATAAAAACTGTAGAGCAATATATTTTATGAATGCCTACAAAAAAGTCTCAGCAAAATACTAGCAATATAGAAAAAGGATTCTGAACCATAACCAAGAGGAAATTATTCCTAGAATTGAAAATTAGTTTAATATCTTAAAATCAGTTAATATAATAAATGATAGCAAATAAATAAAGGAAAAAATTATATGATCATTTTAATAGAAGTAGAAAAAGTATTGACAAAGTCCAGCAATTCTTTATCATAAAGACACTCAACAAAGTATGTAAAGAAGATAAATTCCTCAATCTGTTAAAAAACATCTAGGACAATCCCAAGCAGACATCAAACTTGAGGCTAAAGGACTGAATTCTTTCCCCATCTTAACCATCCACTAATGTACAGTTTATGAGTAAACTGTATATTTGGTTTGATAAAATTTTATGTTATAATTATTTGATACTATTTTTATTTCTAAAATTTCTCAAAATATACTTTAGATTTATTAGCACTGCATCTTTCATAGAATTAGCTTAGGTGTATATATGTGATCTTTGTCGTTCCCAAGGTAATTTTTTTCATATTTGCCATTTTCTTAGATATTTACTATTTTCTTGCTTAAGAACATCATATCTGCTCCTGTTTTATAGACTTCTAAACATATACACTATTTTCTTTTTGCTTTCTATTCATTGTTATATGCCATTATAATTATTTTGAAAGGACATACAGTATTATTTTAGCTTCTTGAGTTAGTGTCTTATTTCAAACTTAGTGATTTTCAAACTTTTTCTGAAGCAATGGGTTTAGGCTATAATAATACCTCCATGTGTCACTACACTCACCGATCTCATGATTTTTACATAGCATACTTAAAATCCTTTAGAAGAATCAACATCCTAAAAATGGCCATACTGCCCTAAGTAATTTGTAGACTGAATGCTATTCCTATCAAACTATCATTGGGACTCTTCCCAGAATTGTAAAAAACTTTTAAATTTCATATGGAATCAAAGAAGACCCGGTATAGCCAAGAAAATCCTAAACAAAAATAAAAAAGCTGGAGGCATTATGATACCTGACTTCAAACTATAGTAGAAGGCCACAGTAACCAAAACAGAATGGTACTGGTACCAAAACAGATATATAGACCATTGGAGTAGGGCTTTTATTCAATTTCCAAATTTATTGGTGATATATAACACCACCTTTACAATTTCTAATACAACTGATTTCCTTAAATAATATAATACATAACTGATACTTAAAATTTTGAGTCATTTTGTGATCTATTAAGTCATCACTTCTGTACATGTGCCACTATATTTTTAAATTCTTATTTTCTGTTACTTTTTGAGGGCAGAGTGCAATATAATTCATCATGTCAAACATGTTTATGTTACTCAAATTTCTTAATTGTGTTGTCTGCACTCTCTATTTTTGTCCATCAAATATACAGAAAATACAGTTCTAATATTCTGTTATCATTTACCATTTGATCATAATATATTTTTAAATCATTGAATCCAAAGCTTTAAATTTATAATTGTTATTAATATTGATTGGAATTAGTCTTTCATAAATGTATATTGAATTACTAAATTCATATAGTCATGCATATGTGAGTATGTAACTATACAACTTTATAGTGGCCATTGTCATTCAATGCCAGATCAAAGCAGAACAAAATGCCCCCTTACAACTAATTCCACTCCCATGAGCATTTCCTCCCATCTAGTGTATTTCTTCACGAGAGAAGAATGAATATCAAAAGTACTGGTGATGATGACTAAATGTCATTACTTTTCAATTCAGTTTTACTTGTCTTGACACTGAACAGCAGAATTATCTGTTCTGGAATGCACTTCACCTATTTTTACCCTCCTCTTTTTTCACTTGTTTACATCCCTTCCTTTTCCTTTCCTTTCCTTTCCATGTTAACATGAAAGATATTAAAATATGACTCAAGTAATCATATTTTTCTTAATTCTTATTTTAAGTATGTAGTTGAGGAAGCTGCTAACATCAGGATTCAGCAGAAATAATTGCTCAGAAAATATAAAAAAACCAGACTTGCTTTCACCCAAACATATCTCTGATGGAATTAAATCATAGAGTATATACACAAAGTTGAAAATAATAATTACAAATTGTACCCACAGCAAGGCAAGTATATCACTTCAGAAGGTTACCAAAATTTACTTTAGCTTTATTTTGCACAAAAGACCGAGTTAAATCAAATTACCATTATGTTGTTTTTTTTAAATTTTTTCAATGATAGTCCCATTTTGACCAGTTTTGCCACAGCCTGGCTACCTAAAATGATTTTCTTTCTGGTTCTTTTTCTTTCTTTTCTCCTTCTCCTTCTCCTTTCTCTCCTCCTTCTCCTTCTTTCTCTTCCTCCTTCTCCTCCTCCTCCTTCTTCTTCTCAGATTACTTTTGAAAATACCTTTTCAAATACCTTGTGCTGATTCGTGACTTATTGTGCATTTCAGCATCCAGACCAATGATAGTTTTGTTGTTTAAGGTTTCTTGGTCCGTTTTGGTCAAGGAGAAATATAATTTGCCTATATAAATTGATAAATTTGTAATTTATATTTTCTATAGTTTAATAGGAACATGTTTTTACTTTCTTTTGGTCTAATAAGTGACAAACTGATATAAATGTGAGAAGTAATTACTAAATGCAGAGTTCACATTAATAATGAGTATATGTTTTTTTCCCAGAGTCTTTTAAAGTAACTAGTTCTGTTATACAGTGAAAACACTCTTGTTATTGAATGTTAATATATAGGCAATCAGGCTAAGGAACTTATGGTTAATAGTGAGCATTTAGGAATAACATCACCAATACCAAAGTAAAAAAAGTCGTGTTGAGTGAGAAAGAGGAACATCAAATGAAGATTTACTATAATGATTTGGCCATTAAAATGGGACTAAATGCTTTACCAGTGAAATTGCTTTGAGAGTTTCAATACTATCAAAATAAAATTTTCATTTTTACTCTTCTCCTGTCCAAATGTTTTTGAGCTTTCAAATGTGTCTAACATCATTGAAAATGATAAGAGACAACTGATTTTGAAACATCTATTTCCTATGAAAAGGATCAAATATGTATGAATATTACAGCTATTGACTCCCTACACATCCTTATATAAAATGTAAAGATTATTATTTAATAGTGCATAACGGTTGTGATCCAAGTAATGCATATATTAAATATTACACAGACTTAGAAAATTACATTTTATTTAATCATGAAAAGAATCATACGCTTGCACAATTTTTCATCTTGCTCTACATATGATAAAAATAATTGAATTTAGAAACAGAACTGAAGGTACAAAATAAATATGGCAAATGACTTCAAAGCTGCCTCGGTGCTGTTACAGAAGTATAATCAGTAGACATTATAAAATGTCAGTTTTTGTCTATAGTAAATATAATTTACACAGCAGAAAAGAGTGATTAGAGTCAGATCACTGAGAGGCTAATGAAAAAAGCCATCGGCACAGATGTGGGTTGTTCATTTTGCAAAAGGGCACAGAAATGACAAGTTCTGAAGATATTTTACATGCCCTGAAACTCATCACAGACATGTTGTATTGTGCTCTGAGATACGGAGCAATCTAATCATTTTTATATTAAACAATTCAAATTCTATGGATTGCAGTTCACATTTTTAAAGGCATTAACTAGAGTCATTCATGGCTTGAAAGTTAAAGTATGTTTCATAAATAGGATTATAAGAAACATTAACAAAAGAGGGTCCTAACAAAATATAACAGCATAGAGGGATGAGACTTGGCAGGAACAATAAACCAAGATCAAATTGCAAAACTAGATTGCAACAGCAAAATAAATAGATCTGACATGCAGTTGAAAATAGCAGTCTACATATTGGTTTTGAAAATGATGTCCTCTAAAAACAATTAAAGGAGATATTTGAAAATTTCATGGTTTTTTTTGTACTCTAGTTAATGAGATTGTAGAACTGAAAACATTGCCAATGGCTAAGAAAGAGAGGATAAAAGAAGAAAATTATGCTTTTTAAGCATCTTTTGGTAAATGAGTGTTACTGCTTATTCAAGTAAAACTGAACCATGAGGGAAAGCAGGGAAAAGCAGAATTATCTAGGAAAACTCTTGGAAGGACAGTTAAAAGAAACTAGGAACCTATGAAAAAGGTGAGGTTAACCATTACAATTCTTAGTTCTTAAATAAATGTTTATCCCTTTTATAACATTTTTTCTAGTTAGTAAATAAATCTGTGTAATATACTGTGGACCACTCAGAGTACTTAAAATTCATTGAAGTGTTTAATATTTTGGGAGAAAAATTAAGCATCAAGATTTTAGAGAATAACTTTGAATAGAGGATTTTTAACATTAATCAATAATATCATTATTTGCAACAACATGGTTTCTTAAGATAAATATGTGTGCATAGTTCGTGATTAGAGTTCTATTTTTTATGTGGAAATTAAAATATAACTTTTGGAATTATTCTAAAGACATGTTAAAGGAATAATCCAAGAAACAAAAGTAAACTGATTTACATCATTATGATAAACAAAGAATCAAGCAAAAATGCAACAAAGAGTGAAAGTAAATAGATCATTTCAATTTGCTTGATAGTAAGCCATTATTAATAAATGCACTGTTCTAATAAAGAGAATGGGAAATGGAAATATATAATGCGATTTGTTCTGAACATACTTGGAAGTATTCAGAAAAATAAAAAGTGGTAAAGAGAAAAATAAAACTGCACTAAATTTTCCATGATAAACATTTTCTTAAAAATTAAAGGTGCACAAGAGAATGGCTTAAAAAAAGATGTTAACCCTTTTACACATGTGCAATTTAATATAGAAAAGCCTCAATATTCACATCAGTAAAAAATAAAAATAACACTAATTTTTTATTTATATAAGCTAAATTGTACTTTGTGGCATACAGTTCCATGAATTTTAAAATATGCAAAAAGTCATATATCTATAACCGTAAAATTAACTCATGCTGCTTCTTTTAGTCAAATTCTCTCCTCTAGTAACCACTTAAGTGCCTCATCCAGAAAGTCACAGAAATGAAAATATACACTAGGTTGCCGCTGGCTCTTTTTACTTAACAAAAATGCATCTGAGAGGACGTTATGATCTTGTGTGTATCAATAGTTCATTCATTTTTTATTGCTTAACAGCCTGGCTGTGCCACAGGATTTTTGTTTGTTTGGAGCCATTTACTGGATAAAGACTGTTGGGATTGATTCCAGATTTTGATGATTATTCGTTAGAATGCTACATTTCTATACAGGTTTTGCACAAACATAAGTTTTTATTTCCCTTAGGCACTAGGACTGGAATTGCTGAGCCAGATAAGTGTATGATTAGTTATATATAAAACTTACATACTCTTACAAAAGTGGCTGTGTTGTGCATTCCCATCAGCAGTGTATATGACTGCCAGCTATTCAGCATCCTGGCGGCACTTGGTATTGTCAGGTTCTGCTTTGTGTTTTTCTAATTGCAGCCATTCTATTGAGTGTGTATGAGGTAGAGGTATGCCATCTGGATTTTAATTTGTACTTTCCTGATGACAGAGTTCATTTATTTGAGGACGGAACTTATCAGGGATGTTTAAATGATCACACGTCTATGGTGAAATATGTGTTCAAATATTCTGGCTATATATTATTGTTTTGTTTTCCTATAATTGAACACATATCAACAAATAGACATAATGGGCTAAAATATTTGCAAATCAGATATCTAACAAAGACATATGACACAGAACATATAATATAATTAACATAATATTTAATCTAATTTAATATCACATGTAATATGTATAGTGTGCCTTCTCCCCAGTTTTAAAAGTTGGAAATATTATTTATTTGAGGACAATTTTCTTTTGCAATAAAAACATTTAATGCTATAAATTTCCATCTGATTGTTATTTTTATCACATTCCATTAATTTTGGTATTTTGCATTTTCACTTCATTCAAATAAAATATTTTAAATTCCCTTTTGGCCTTCTTTTTGAACACGAGTTAATTTGAATAATGGGTGTTTTATTGATACATAAAATTGTACACTTTTATATAAACTGTACATATTTATAAAGTGTCACACAGAGTGTGACGTTTCAAAGGATGTATACATTGTATACAAATCAAATCAAGGTATTTAAAAATACCCATCTCCTCATACATTTAACATTACTTTGATTTATGCGTTTAATCACCAGATTTGGGGATTCTCCAGTTTTTTTTTTTTTTTTTGTTATCCATTTCTGTTTTACTTCTCTGGTGGGCCAGGAAAAATACTTAATAAGAAGGACAAAGTAGCAGCTGAAAGTTGTAATGCAAATAGTGGGAAGAAGAAAGATAATCTAAATGTTTCCATGAGTTGGTGTACAAGAAACACAAGAAAAAGCAGTTGAGTTATTTTGGAATATATTTTTTGTTATTTGAATTTACATTATCTAAACTCTCTTTCCTAAATTTTTACATTGCTAAAATTGCTACAATACTGGATCAGGAAGCTTTCTGCATTCATAATAATAAACATTTAGGTAATTGAGTACCCTGTGTAAAGCACAGTTTCTCCACTTCAGTACTATTGACATGTGGACCAGATAATTATTTGTTGTGTGAGGTTGTCTCATGCAATGTAGGACATTAGATTGCATCCCTGGCCTCTTCTCATTAGATTCCAGTAACACCCACTCCCATTTGTGCCAACCAAAATTGTCTCTAGACATAGCCAAATGTCCTCTGAGGGCAGAATCACATCTTTGAGAATGACTCATGTAAAGCAATTTAGTCTGTAAATAAGATTGTTTACAGATCATGAGACAGAAAATTAACAAGGATATTCATGATTTGAACTCAGCTCTGGATCAAGCGGATCTAACAAATATCTACAGAACTCTCCACCCCAAATCAACAGAATGTACATTTTTCTCAGTGCCACATGGCACTTTTCTCAAATTGACCACATAATTGTAAGTAAAATACTCCTCAGCAAATGGAAAATAACTGAAATCATAACAATCAGTCTCTGAGACCAACAATGTAATCAAATTAGAACTCAGGATTAAGAAACTCACTCAAAACCACACAATTACAAGGAAAGTAAACAATCTGCTCCTGAATAGCTCCTGGGTAAATAATGAAAAAGGCAGAAATCAGGAAGTTCTTTGCAATCAATGAGAACAAAGAGACAATGTAACAGATTCTCTGGGACACAGCTAAAACAGTGTTAAGAGGGAAATTTTTAGCACTAAATGTCACATCAGAAAGCTTGAAAGATCTCAAATCAACACCCTAATATCACAATTAAAAGAGCTACAGAGGCAAGAACAAACTAATCCAAAAGCTAGCAAAAAATAATAACTAAGATCAGAGAAGAATTGAAGGAGTTAGAGACACGAAAAACCCTCCAAAAAGTCAATAAATCCAGGAGCTGTTTTTTGAAAAAGTTAAAAAATAGACTGCTAGCTAGACTAATAAAAAAGAAGAAAAAGAAGAGTCAAGTAGACACAACAAAAATAATAGGGATTTCACCACCGACCTCACAGAAATACAAACTACCATCGGAGAGTACTATAAACAGTTCTATGCAAATAAACTAGAAAATCTAGAAGAAATGTATAAATTTCTGGACACACCCCACCCCTAAGACTAAACTGATAAGATGTCAAATCTCTAAACAGACCAATAAGTTCTGAAATTGAGGCAGTAATTAATAGCCTACCAACCAAAATGAAAAACAAACAAACAAACAAAAAAGCCCAAGAGCAGATAGATTCATATCTGAATTCTACCAGAAATACAAAGAGGAGCTGATACCATTTCTTCTGAATCTATTCCAAATAATTGAAAAGGAGGGACTCCTTCTTAATTTATTTTATGAAGCCAGAATCTTCCTGATAACAAAACTGGAAAGACACACACACACACACACACAAAAGAAAACTTCAAGCCAATATCTCTGATGAACGTTGATGCAAAAATCCTCAATAAAATACTGGCAAACTAAACCCAGCAGCACATCAAAAACCTTACCCACCACAATCAAGTCAGCTTCATCCCTGGGATGCAAGGCTAGTTCAACCTACACAAATCAATAAATGTAATACATCACATAAGCAAAACCAAAGACCAAAACCACATGATTATCTTAGTAGATGCAGAAAAGGTCTTTGATAAAATTCAGCATCCCCTCACGTTAAAAACTCTCACTAAACTAGGTATTGATGGAACATATCTCAAAATAATAAGTATTTATGACAAACCCACAGCCAATAATACATTAAATAGGCAAAAGCTGGAAGTATTCCCCTTGAAAACCAGCACAAGACAAGGATGCTCTCTTTCACCACTCCTATTCAACATAGGATGGAAGTTCTGGCCAGAGCAATCAGGCAAGAGAAAGACCTAAAGTGTATTCAAACAGGAAGAGAGGAAGTCAAATTGTCTCTGTTTGCAGATGATATAATTTTATATTTAGAAAACCCTGTCATCTCAGCCCCAAAACTCTTTAAGCTGATGATCAACTTCAGCAAAGCCTCAGAATATGAAATTTATGTGCAAAAATTATTAACATTCCTTTACACCAACAACAGACAAGCAGAAAGCCAAATCAAGAATGAACTCCCATTCATAATCAGTACAAAGAGAATAAAATGCCTTGGAATACAGCAAACAAGGGATGTGAAGGAACTCTTCAAGGAGAACTACAAACCACTGCTCAAGGAAATAAGAGAGGACATAATGGACAACAATGACAAAATTCCATCCTCATGGATAGGAAGAATCAACATTGTGAAAATGGCCATACTGCCCAAAGTAATTTATAGATTCAATGCTACTCCTATCAAACTACCATTGATATTCTTTACAGAATTAGAAAAAAAACTATTTTAAATTTTACATGGAATCAGAGTTTTCTGTATAGCAAAGGAGATCCTAAACAAAAATAACTAAGCTGGAGGTATTATGCTACATGACTTCAAACTAAACTACAAGGCCACAGTAACCAAAACAGAATGGCACTGGTACCAAAACAGATCTATAGACCAATGTAGCAGAACAGAAACCTCAGAAATAACACCACACATCTACAACCATCTGATCTTTGACAAACTTGACAACAACAGACAACAGAGAAAGGATCTCCTATTCAGTAAATGGTGCTGGGAAAACTGGCTAGCCATATGCAGAAAACTGAAACTGGACTTCTTCCTTACACCTTATATAAAAATGAACTCAAGATGGATTCAATACTTAAATGTAAAACCCAAAACCATAAAAATCCTAGAAGAAAACCTAGGCAACATCTCTCAGAACATAGGCACAAGCAAAGATGTCATTACAAAAAAGCCAAAAGCAATTACAACAAAAGTCAAAATTGACAAACGAGATCTAATTAAATCAAAGAGCTTCTTTCTGCACAGCAAAAGTAACTAGCATCAGAGTGAACAGGAAAACTACAAAATAGAAGAAAATTTCTGCTTTCTACCCATATGACAAAGGTCTAATATCCAGAATTTACAAGGACTTAAACAAATTTACAAGAAAAAAATCAAACAACCTGGCCAAAAAGTGGGCAAAAGATATGAACAGACACTTATTAAAAGAAGACATTTATGTGGTCAACAAACATGACAACCAGCTTAACACCAATGATCATCAGAGAAATGCAAATCAAAACCACAATGAGATATCAAATCGTGCCAGACAGAAAGGTGATTATTAAAAAGTCAGGAAACGATAGAAGCTGGTGAGGCTGTGGAGAAATAGGAAGGCTTTTACACAGTTGGTAGAAATGTAATTAGTTCAACCATTGTAGAAGACAGTATGGCAATTCCTCAAGGATCCAAAACCAGAAATACTATTTGAGACAGCAATCCCATTATGAGGTATATACTGGGGCATATAGGAATATAAACCATTCTATTATAAAAGTGCATGCACATGTATGTTTATTGCAGTACTTTTACAATAGCAAAGACATGGAAGCAACCCAAATGCACATTAATGATAGACTGGATAAAGGAAATGTACACTGTGGAATACTATGCTGCCATAAAAATGAATGAGATTATGTCCTTTGCAGGGACATGGATGAAGCTGGAAGCCATTATCCTTAGCAAACTAACACAGGAACAGAAAATCAAACACTGCGTGTTCTCACTGATAAGTGGGAGTTGAACAATGAGAATAGATACAGAGAGGGAAATAACACACACCAGGGCCTGGTGGGTGGTTGGGGAACGGGAAGAAACTTAAAGGACAGATCAATAGGCACAGCAAACTACCATGGCACATATATAGTTAAGTTATGTAACAAACCTGCACACTCTGCACATGTATCCTCATTTTTTTGTTTTCTGTTTTTGAGTAGAAACTTTTTTAAAAAGACTTTTTTATTTAAACTGAAAGACAAATATTACATTACCAACTTTTGTTAGTGGAGAAGAGAATCAAAAGAAAATCTCAAATTTTAATTTATGTAATGATTTTTGAATGTAAATAAGTGCATTGTTATTTTATTATTAAAAAGTAAAAATATGTTACAAATTTTTATACAACAAACATTAAATTTCCCCAATCTTATATATTTTTGGCATTGATTGTATATGATCACATAATTTAAAGGACTCACATATTTCAGGGTGTCCTCACAAGTGTATTTAACATAGATACAGGGTATAGTACAGCAGAAGAAAGAAGAAACAGGCAAGCCTCAGGCCCAAAGAGTCTTCATATGTTGTTCCCAGATTTCTTTCTCATTTGCAGAGTGATATGATTTGGCTCTATGTCCCTACCAAAATCTTCTTTCTTGCTGTTTTCTGGACAGTGAGTTCTCACAAGAGCTAATGATTTTAAAGTGTGACAGTTTGCACCCCCTGCCCCATTTCTCTCTCCTGCTGCTGTGTAGGATATGCCTTTCTTCCCATTCATCTTTCACCATGATTGTAAGTTTTCTGAGGCCTCCCCATCTATGAGGAACTGTGAGTCAATTAAAACTTTTTTAAATAAATTACCCAGTTTCAGGTAGGTCTTTATAGCAGCTTGAAAATGGATTAAAGCAGAATATTGAAACTGGAAGAGGGGCACTGCTATAAAGATAACTGAAAATGTGGAAGTGACTTTGGAACTGGATAATGGGCAGGAGTTGGAACAGATCGGAGGGCTCAGAAGAAGATAAAAAGATGTGAGAAAGACTGAAACTTCCTAGAGAGTTGTTAATAGGTTTTGGCCAAAATGATCATGGTGATATGGACAATGAAATCCAGGCTGAGGTGGTCACAGATGGATATTACGAATTTATTGGAAACTGGAGCAAGTGTTACTCTTGCTATGCTTTAGCAAAGAGACTAATGGCAAATTTCCCCACCCTAGAGATCAATGGAACTTTGAACTTGAAAGAGATGATTTAGGGTAGCTGGCAGAAGAAATTTCCAAACAGCAAAGCGCCCAAGAGGTGACCTGGCTTTTCCTAAAAGCATACAGTCATATGCATTCATAAAGTGAAGATCCAAAGTTGAAACCTATGTTTTAAAGGGAAAAAGAACATAAAAGTTTGGAAATTCTCAGCCTGACTATGTTGTATTAAAAAACAATCAAATGCCAACATATTTTCGGGGGAGAAATTCAATCTAGCTGCAAAAATGTGCACAAGTAATGAGGAGCTGAATGTTAATTGCCAAGATAATGGTGGAAAATGTCTCCGGGGCATTTCAGAAATCTTCACGGCAGTCATCACACAGGCTCAGAAACCTAGGAGAGAGAAATGGTTTTATGGGTCAAGCCCAGGGTCCCCACTGCTCTGTACAGCCTCAAGACATGGCACCCTGCATCCAAGCCTCTCCAACTCCAGCTTTGGCTAAAAGGGTCTGATATACAGCTCAGGTTATTGTTTCAGAGGGTGCAAGCCCCAAGCCTTGGCAGCTTTGAAGTGGTCTTGGGCTTTTGGGTGTGCAGAAGGCAAGAGTTAAGCTCTGTAAGCCTTAACCTGGATTACAGAGGATTTATGGAGATTCCTGGATGTACATGCAGAAGTCTGCTGCAGTGACAGTGGTTTCATGGAGAACCTCTATTAGGGCAACGCAGAGGGGCAATGTGGGGTTGAAGCCTCCACATAGAGTCCCTACAGGGTGCTGCCTAGTGGAGCTTTTGGGAAGAGGGCTACCATACTCCAGATCCCAGAATGTTAGATCTACCAACACCTAGAAAAGCTAGAGGCAATCCATGCCAGCCCTTGAAAGCAGCCACAGGGACTATAACCTGAAGAGCCGCAGAGGCAGAGCTGCCCAAGATCTTGGGTGTCCACATCTTGCATCAGTGTGCCCTGGATGTGAGGCACGGAGTTAAAGGAGATTATTTTGGAGCTTTAAGATTTAATGACTGCCCTGTTGGGTTTTGGAATTACATGGGGCCTGTAGCCCCTTTGTTTTGTCTAATTGCTCCCTTTTGGAATAGAAACATTTATCCAATATCAGTGCCTGCATTGTATCTTAGAGATAAATAGTTGTTTTTTATTTTACAGACTCATAGGCATGAGGGACTTGCCTTCTCTCTGATGAGTCTTTAGACTTGGACTTTTAAGTTAATAATGGAATAAAATAAGACTTTGGGGGACTGTTGAGAAGGCATGATTGGTTTTGAAATATGAAAAGGACATGAGATTTGGGAGGAGAAGAGGCAGAATGATATGGTTTGGCTCTGTGTCCCTACTGAAATCTCATGTTGAATTGTAAACCCATGTGTCAGAGGAGCATCTTAGAAGGAGATGATTGGATCATGGGGGCAGATTTTTTCCTTGCTGTTCTTGTGATGGAGTCAGCTCTCATGAAAGCTAATGGTTTTAAAGTGTGGTACTTTACCCTTCACTCTCTCTGTCTCTTCAGCTACCAGGTAAGACATGTCTTGCTTCCCCTTCATGTTTTGCCATAATTTTAAGATCCCTAGCCACCTGGAACTGTGAGTCAATTAAACCTCTTTTTTACAGTTGCAGGTAGTACTTTATAGCAGTATAAAAACGGACAGACACACAGAGAATGTGCTTTGTCTCTGAATTGCCCGTTGTCTTAGAGAGGAATCTTAGATGCAGGGAACTCGAGCAAGATTCCAGGAGGGTCTTCTATACCCCACTGGTCACATAACTTAAGGTGGTTGTGTAATCAGTTATGGAGATTTTAATGATATCAATGCATAAATCACTAAACAATATAAGCCAGCTATTCTATTTTCCAACTTTAGCCAGCATATTACACATCTCTAGCTAGCACATCTTGTTTGTATATTGACTAGTTTTTGAGGCATTCCTAGAAATCAGTAAAGAGCTATACCTATCCACCTGTAAGATAACTATTCTATACATCCCCTCAAAGAATAAGCAAACAAAGCATACTTTTCTCAAGTCTTCTAACATTTATATATTTCTCTGACTTTATCCAATCTTTTTTCTTTTTTCTTTGCAACCATTGTTTTAGGCATGATTCTTCTAACACAGTTACCTAATTACCATATCACACATTTAGTCTTGTTTTCGTTCTTTAGCTTTTAAAACACATTATACAAGATAACCATTTAAGGTAGAAATTAATTAATTTTATGCAGATTTGCAACTATCAACATAGGATAGTTCTAGAACATTTTCATTCCCCAAAGGTTCCTCATGCTCATTTGTAGTCAATCCCTGCTCCCTCTCTTGATCACAGTCACTAATCTGCTTTCCTTAGATACAGTTTTGCTCTTGAAAGATATTCTGTATGTATAACATTATATGTTATATTTTGGGTCTGAGTTCTCTCACTTTACCATGATGCTTCAGGGATTCATCCATGTTGTTCCTTGTATTAGTAAGTCATTCTCTCTGCTGCTGAGTGCATTTTCATTGTATGAATATAGCACATTTCCTATGTCCTTACCCAGCAGATGAACAATTGGCTTGTTTTTAATTTTTGTCTACTATTAATAAGGTAGCTATTAATAATGGTGTGTGTGTCTTTGAACATATGTTTCCATTTCTTTGGATGAATAGGAGCATAATTTCACTGTTTTAATGTATATATATGTTTAACTTATTAAGAAACTGTCAAAGAGTTTTACAATATGGTTCGAGCGTTTTATATTCTCACCGGTGATGTGACAAAATTTGTGTTTTCCTGTGTATTTGCTGACACTTATTATTGTAGTCTTTTTAAAAATTTAGCCATTGTAATTGGTGTTTACTGGTTTTGTTTGCACTCCCCTAAGGACTAATGATGTTGAATATCTTTTCACCTGCTTACTATTTGACATTTTAATGCATTTTAATAAAAAAGTACTCACATTTATAATTTGAATTTGAATATAAAAACATGAAATTTAAAATATTTTACTTTTATTATGCTGTTTGTCTACTGTTGTCTTTTAAGATAATTTTTTAATATTTTAGATTTAACTTCTTTATCAGATACATCTTCAAAAACTATTTTTCTTTCAGCTGGGTCTTGCCTTTTATTTTTCTTAGTGATACATTTTAAATACCAAAATACTTTTATTTTGATGAAACCAATTAATGATTATTTTATTTATTATTATATCCAAGGGCCATTTACCAACTCAAGGTCACAAAGATTTTTCACCTTTGTGAAAGGACACACAAAGTTTTATTCTAAAGATTTTATAGGTTCAGCCTTCACGATTAATTCTATAGTACATTCCAAGTTCATTTTTTTATGGTATCCACTAAGTAATGAGATTCTGGTATTGTTTTGTTTGTTTTGCATAAGGGTATACAATTGCCTCAGCAATAGTTGTTGAAAAGACCATCCAATTCCTATTACTTTCATACACCTTTCCAAAATCAATTGACCCTATGTGTTTGTTTATCTCTATAGTCTCTGATATGGTTTGGCTGTGTCTCTACCCAAATCTCACCGTGAATTATAATAATCTCTTTTATCAAGTGTGGGGCCAGGTGGAGATAATTGAATCATGGGAGCAGTTTTCCCAGAACTGTTCACATGGTAGTGAACAAATCTCACAAGAGCTGATGGTTTTATAAATGGAAGTTCCCCTGCACATGCTCTCTCATGCCTGCCACCATGTAAGATGTGACATTTGTCCTCCTTGCCTTCTGCCATGATCGTGAGGCCTTCCTAGCCATATGGAACTGTGAGTCAATTAAACCTTTTTCCTTTTTAAATTACCCAGTCTTGGTTATGTCTTTATTAGCAGTGTGAGATCAGACTAAGGCACTCTCTGTTCTGTTCTACAGATCTTTGGGTCTATCCTTATGCTAATACTACCTTAACTTGTTTATTATAGCTTAAGAGTAAGTTTTAAAATCAGGTAGTATAAATCTTTTAATCTTGTTCTGTTATTTGAAAACTGTATTGATTATTTTAAATACTGTTGCAATGCAGTGAGTACTATTAAATATCTGTTCATTTAATATGTGTATAGATATAGTATATGTGTACTGACACAACTGACATACATTGACTTATATCTAATGAAATCATGGCTATTTTACCAAAAACAGTTTAAAATGAATCAATAAAAAGTATTTATTATAGTATCATTAGCCATAGGGGAATGCAAATTAAAACCATAATGAGATATCTCTGCATATTAGAATGGCTAAAGTAAAAAATAATAAAAACAACATATTCTGGTGAAGATGCAGAGAAATTTAATTACTCATACATTGATGGTGGAGATGAAACATGATATAGTCATTCTGAAAGGAAGTTTGGCAGTTTCTTACAAAGCTAAACATATACTTACCATCTGGCTCAACAATTACACTTTTGAGAATTGATGCCAAAGAAATTAGAATTAGTATTCACACAAAAATCTGTGCTCATAGCATCTCTGTTTCTAAGAGTCAAAATGGGAACATCACAGATGTCTTTTAACAGATGATGGTTCAATAAACTATGATAATATATACTATGAAATATTACTCATCAATAAAGAGGAATGGACTAAGGATACACATATAATTTAAATAACTCTCAAAAGAATTATGCTGAGTGAAAAGAAAAAAAACAAAAATCTCAAATGTTTATATACTATAAAAATATATTTCTATAATTGTTTTACCTATCAAAATTATAGGAAAAGAGATTAGTAGTCCCCAATGGTTAAGGAATGGAGGAGGAGGGAGGAAGAAAGGTGGCTGGGCTATAAAATGATAGTCTGATGGATCCTGGTGATTAAGTTGTTCTGTGTCAGAATCATGTTAGTGGTCACATGAATCTCTGTAAGTGATAACATTACATAGAAACAACTATACACACACAAGTGTCTATAGCACTGGTGAACTCTTAATAATATCAGTAGATTGTGTCACTTCCTGATGTGGCTTGGTATCCTAGTTTTGATGTTACCACTGGGGAAACTGAGTGAAAGGAATATAGGATCTCTCTGTATTATTTATTACAACTGCATGTCTATATACAATTACCAAAACATTTAAAAATAATGAAAAGTTTAAAAAGGGTATTGAACACTTATATCCTTTGCAATTTTATAATCTCTAGAGCTATAAATGGGCGAGTTCACAGCCTAATTATTCTTGATGTGTAAAGAAGACCTAATATTACTTCTAATAAAGCTATTCCAAAAAAATGAGGAAGAGGGAATTCTTTCTAATCCATTCAGTGAGGACAGTATCATTCTGATACCAAAACCTGGCAGCGTCAGAACAAAAAAGGAAAACTTCAGGCCAATATCCCTTGATGAACATAGATGCAAAAGTTCTCAACTAAACACTAGCAAAATGAATTCAGCAGCACATCAAAGAGCTAATCTAGCAAGAGCAGGTCGGCTTTATTCTTGGGATGCAAGGTTGGCTCAAAATATGAAAATCAATAAATGTGATTCACCACATAAACAAAGCTGAAAACAGAAACCATGTGATCAGGTCTAGAGATACAAAAAAGGCTTTCCATAAAATTGAACATCTTAGCATTTAAAATAATCTTCAAAAATCTAGGCATTGAAGAAGCATAGCTCAAAATAATGACAGCCATATATGATAGTCCCACAACCAACATCATCACTGAATGGGCAATAGCTGGAAGCATTCCCATTAAGAACCAGAAAAAGATAAGAATGGCCTCCCTCATTATGACTTTTCAACATAGTACTGGAAGTCCAAGCCAGAGCAACCAGGCAAGAGAAATAAATAAAAGGTATCCAAATAGGAAGAAAGGAAGTCAAACGTCTCTGTTTGCAGACAATATAATTTTATATCCCATAGTCTCTGTCCAAAAGTTCCCAAATCTGATAAACAACTTTAGCAAATCTTAAGGTACAAAATCAATTTACAGCAAAATCAGTAACATTTCCGTACACCAATATCATCCAAGTTGAGAGCCACATCAAAACCACAATTCCATTCGCAGTAGACAAAACATAATAGAAAATACTAGAAATATAGATAACCAGGTATGTAAAAGATCTCTACAATAAGAATTACAAAACTCTGCTGAAAGAAATCAGAGATGATACAAACAAATGAAGAAAACATCCCATGCTCACAGATTGGAAGAATGAACATTGTTAAATCCTATTGCTATCAAAGTAACAATTGTTATTCCTATCAAATGCTATTCCTATCAAATACCAATGTTATTCTTCAAACAATTAGAAAAACTATTTTAATATTCCTGTGGAATCAAAAAGGAGCCTGAATAGCTCACATTAACCAACTTCAGAATATACTACAAGACTACACTACAGGCCTACAATGACCCAAACACCAAAAAGTACTGGTACACAAACAGACACGTAGACCAACGCCAGAGAGCCCAGGAAGAACTCCCTATCCTATTCAATAAATGGAAGAACCGGCTGAACCATATTCAGAAGATTGAAACTGGACTTCTCCATTTCACAATATACAAAGATCAACTCAAGATGGATTAAAGACTTACATGTAAAATCTAAGACCATAAAAACTCTAGAAGATAACTTAGTACGTATCTTCCAGGACAGAGAACTTGTCAAAGATTTTATGACAAAGATGTCAAAAGCAATTGCAACAAAATAAAAATTGACAATGGAACCTAATTAAACTAAAGAGCTTCTGTATAGCAAAACAAATTATCAACGGAGTAAACAGCCTACAGAATGGAAGAAAATAATTGCAAACTATGTATCTGACAATGATCTAATATCAAAAATATATAAGGAACTTAACCAAATCAACAAGAAAACAATTCTAAGAAAAACGGGGCAAAGGACAAGAACAGACATTTTAAAAAAGACGTACATACAGTCCATAAGCTTATGAAAAAACACTTGATACCACTAATCATTCAGAAAATGCAAATCAAAACCACAATGAGATATCATCTCACATAAATCAAAACCACAATGAGATATCATCTCACATAAATTTAATAACCTTTTAATGGTTATTAAAAGTAAAAAAATAGCAGATGCTGACAACATTGTAGAGCAAATACTTAATGCGGTGCTGGTGGGAATGTAAATTAGCTCAGCCATTGTGGAAAGCAGTTTGGTGATTTTGCAAAGAACTTAAAACAGAACTACCGTTTGACCCAACGATCCCATTATTGGTTATGTGTCCAAAGGAATAAAAGTCATTTTACCATAAAGAGACGTCCACATGTGTGTTCGTTAAAGAACTATTCACAACAGCGAAGACATGGAATCAGCCTAGATCGACAGTGGAACCATCAACAGTTGACTGATAAAGAAAATGTGGTACATATACACCATGGAATACTACAGAGCCATAAAAAAGAATTAGAAAATGCCCTTTGAAGCAACATCCATAAAGCTGAAGGCCATTATCTTAAGTGAACTAACACAAGAACAAAAAAAAACAAATACTGAATCTTCCCACTTATAAGTGGGAGCTAAGCATTGAGTACACGTGGACACGAAGTAGAAAATAGTATACTTTGGGGCCTACCTAAGGGCGAAAGGTGGAAGGAAGGTGAAGATAGAACAATTACCTCTTGAGTACTATGCTTATAACCTGGGTGACAAAATAATCTGTACACCAAACCCCTAGGACATGCAATTTACCTATAACAAACCCGTACATGTACCCTTGAACCTAAAATAAAAGTTTTTAAAAAACAGGTGGCTTAATTTTCTAACCAAATTACTTACCTTTTAGCATACTCATAACCATAAAAATACATTGTTTAAATAATATATGTTATTCATATCGTGTGTGCTTGGCACATTGTAACTATTACATCTATTTGTTCAGTAACATAATACAATAAAATTTATGCTAGTTTGGGGAATGTCACTGTGGAAAACGTTGAATCTGATCCATGTATTTAGAAGAAACAATATCAAATAATAGTCAAACTACACTAATACTTGGTAAGGGCAAAACTGTTCTAAATTCTTACATATATGAAATTGTTAGTACCTACAATTTTATAACAAGTCCATGAAGTAGGTACCAATATTATCCCTATTTTAAAACTGAGTGAATTAATGCAAACCAAGTAGACAAATCAATTTCAGAGTGCCTACAAATGAAAGACTTAATCTTTAAATTTAGGCATTTGTCCAAGCTCTCTTATCTTCCTCTTTCACAACCTGTCAATGGTACCTCATGTAAGTCTCACTAAGGATTTCAAGATGAGAAAAACCCCAATACAGCTTGAGAAGCTTTAGCAATTGTTATGAGTTGCTTAGACACATTTATGTTCAAGATAAAAATAAGAAAAACAGGCTGAAAGAACTGCAAAACTGTAAGTTGTGATATATTATTTTTCAAGAATCACATTCCAACCAGTTTATGAAGAATCACTAGGATGTAAGAGACAGGTTAGTAGAGGAAACTAACCTTTCTTACACTACACAAATATTTTAATGTAGCTCTTAAAATGAAAGTTGAAGAAAGAATGTACTTCAGGTGGAGTAGGTAGAAATCAAAAAGTCTGGTAAAAAGAGTAACAAATTGGTAGTAATGGGATACAGGAGGGAACCAAAGTTGCTATTAATAGGAAAACAAATGACTGAATTTGAACACTAGTTCACTGTAAGCAATAAGGAATGTGATTCGTCAAAAGTCATTTGGGCAATTTTAAACTTGGGAATTTGACAACTGGTGGCATAAGAAACATTGTCCCACATGCAGAGTAAAGAAAGAATGTTCTCCAGGTTCTACAAGTGTCAGCAGCAGTCCACATCTTTCACTCATCAGCTCTCTGGGGAAAGTGCCTTGACCCAAGAAACTGTGAGGAGTCTTGGACCCTTCTAGTGCAGCCCAAATTGATCATACAATTAATATAATAATATGAAGATACATAAAATTGATACAAGGAAAGAAAACTCTGTGGAGCCATCTCAGATTCAGTGATCTGCATGGGACAGAGAGGACTTTATTGAGACCACAGCACAACTGAACTCCCATCTTTGTCTAACCCTGTTTCTTCCCAGCAATTCCTCATATCCCAGGCACACTCTCTGATGAAACTCCAGGATTTCAATCTCCACTCGTGAGAATGATTTTCCTCAGAAACCAACCTGGAACAGTTAGCATTCTTAAACACTGTGTAATTAATAATGTGCTTCCAGTTTGGGCAGGATGAGATTTGTGGTGAGTGTTGATATTATGCCTATTTGTTTGTGTCTTATTAGTAATGTTTCTCTAGCTCTGAATTTCCTAGTGAAACCATCACTCAAGTAAATAGGTGATTCTTGACTTTTCTCTCTAAGCTCTGTCATTGACACTCTTCTGTCTGTTGTGTAAAATTTCAATTATGGGTTTCTCCTCCCTGTCACTTGACTATTGTCTATGTGCTTGCCTTGACCACCCGTTTTGTAACTTGACAGCCTCACATTATTTTCTAATCCATTCTTCCTACTCTAGCGGACAGAGAGATCCTTCTAACATTCATAGTTCACTCCAATACTCCCAAATTATAATTCTTTTTTTGTCTTTCTATTATCTACAGAAAAGAAAAAATATTTATGGGACTTTGTAATAGATAACTGGAGACTATTCACTTGCCTACATTGCTGGCTTTTTCCTCAGCTATATTCTTTTCTCACCTTGTCCTCATATTATATAACATAGCTTAAATTTGTGAGATATTTGCTATTTATCAGGAAGAATCATTCAAAATGCTTTACATGGATTACTTCATGTAATCCTCACAACTTTACAACCTCAGTAAACTACTTGCAATACCTGGAATGTATCAAGTTAATATATATGTCTCAATTTGTCTTGCTTCCTCCATATGCAATGACCTCCTCTTCCCTGGTCTCCCATGTGAGCATCTGCTGATTTTTCGATACTTACTTCACTTGTTACCTCCTTTATTAATACTTTCTACTGTCACTTCTAGTGTTAGTGTTGACTTACTCTTCAACATTAATCTAGAAGTTTCTCCTCAATAGCTCTAATTCTTTACTAAAGTTTTTTTTTTTTTAATTCTACTTTAGGTTCTGCTGTACATGTACAGATCATGCAGGATTGTTGGATAGGTACACACACAGCAATGTGGTTTGCTGCCTCCATCTCCCATATCACCTACATCTGACATTTCTCCCCATGTTATCCCTCCCTGACCTCCATACCCCCCTGCAGTCCCTCCCTTGGCCCCTCCCAACAGAACCCAGTGTGTGATGCTCCCCTCCCTGTGTCCATATGTTCTCATTGTTCAACACCCACCTATACGGTGTTCACTTTCTGTTCTTGTGTCAGAACATGCGGTGTTTAATTTTCTCTTCTTGTGTCAGTTTGCTGAGAATGATGGTTTCCAGATTCATCCAAGTCCCTACAAAGGACATGAACTCATCACTTTTTATGGCTGCATAGTATTCCATGGTGTATATGTGCCACATTTTCCTTATCCAGTCTATTGTTGATGGGCATTTAGGTTGGTTCCAGGTCTTTGCTATTGTAAACAGTGCTGCAATGAACATTTGTGTGCATGTGTCTTTATAATAGAATGGTTTATAATCCTTTTGGTATATACCCAGTAATGGGATTGCTGGGTCAAATGGAATTTCTATGTCTAGATCTTTGAGGAATTGCCACACTGTCTTCCACAATGGTTGAACTAGTTTACACTCCCACCAACAGTGTAAAATTGTTCCTATTTCTCCACATCCTCTCCAGCATCTGTTGTCTCCAGATTTTTAAATGATCACCATTCCAACAGGTGTGAGATGGTATCTCAATGTAGTTTTGATTTGCATTTCTCTAATAATCAGTGATGATGAGCATTTTTTCATGTGTTTGTTGGCCTCATATATGTCTTCTTTTGAAAAGTGTCCATTCATATCCTTCGTCCACTTTTGAATTGGTATGGTTTTTTCTTGTGAATCTGTTTTAGTTCTTTGTAGATTCTGGGTATTAGCCCTTTGTCAGATGGGTAGATTGCAAAATTTTTTTCCCATTCTTTTGATTGCTGTTTCACTCTAATGATTGTTTCTTTTGCTGTACAGAAACTCTGGAGTTTAATTAGATCCCATTTGTCTATTTTGGCTTTTGTTGCCAATTCTTCTGGTGTTATAGTCAGGAAGTCCTTGCCTATGCCTATGTCCTGACTGGTTTTTCCTAGGTTTTCTCCTAGGGTTTTTATGGTGTTAGGTCTTATGTTTAAGTCTTAAATCCATCAGGAGTTAATTTTAGTGTAAGGTGTCAGGAAAGGGTCCAGTTTCTGCTTTCCGCACAAAGCTGGCCAGTTTTTCCAACACCATTTATTAAACAGGGAATCCTTTCCCCGTTGCTTGTTTTTGTCCTGTTTGTCAAAGATCAGATGGTTGTAGATGTATGATGTTGCCTCCAGGGCCTCTGTTCTGTTCCATCGGTCTATATCTCTGTTTTGGTACCAGTACCATGCTGTTTTGATTACTGTAGCCTTGTAGTATAGTTAGAAATCAGGTAGCATGATGCCACCAGCTTTGTTCTTTTTGCTTAGGATTGTCTTGGCTATGCAAGCTCTCGTTTGGTTCCATATGAAGTTTAAGATGTTTTTTTGCAGTTTTGTGAAGAAGGTCATTGATAGCTTGATGGGGATAGCATTGAATCTATAAATTACTTTGGGAAGTATGGTGATTTTCACGATATTGATTCTTCCTAACCATGAGCATGGAACATTTCTCCATCTGTTAGTGTCCTCTCTTAGTTTCTTGAGCAGTGGTTTGTAGTTCTCCTTGAAGAAGTCCTTTACATCCTTTGTTAGTTGTATTCATAGGTATTTTATTCTTTTTGTAGCAATTGTGAATGGGAGTTTGCTCATGATTTGGCGCTCAGTTTGTCTATTATTGGTGTATAGAAATGTTTGTGATTTCTGCACATTGATTTTGAAGCCTGAGACTTTGTTGAAGTTCCCTATTGGTTTAAGGAGATTTTGGGCTGAGATGATAGGGTCTTCTAAATATACAATCATATCATCTGCAAATAGAGACAATTTGACTTCCTCTTTTCCTAATTGAATATCTTTTTTTTTTCTTGCCTAATGGCTCTTTCTAGAATTTCCAATACTATATTGAATAGGAGTGGTGAGAGAGGGCATCCTTGTCTAGTGCCGGATTTCAAAGGAATGATTACAGTTTTTGTCCATTCAGTGTGATAATGGGTGTAGATTTGCCGTAAATAGCTTTTATTGTTTTATGTTCCTTCTATACCTAGTTTATTGAGAGTTTTTTACATAAAGTGCTGCTGAATTTTGTCTAAGGCCTTCTCTGCATCTATTGATCTAATCTGTGGTTTTTGTATTTGGTTCTGTTTATGTGGTGGATTACATTTATAGACTTGCATATGTTGAACCAGACTTGTATCCCTGGAATGAAGCCTACTTGATCGTCATGGATAAGCTTTTTGATGTGCTGTTGCAACTGGTTTGTCAGTATTTCATTGAAGATTTTTGCATCTATGTTCATCATGGATACTAGCCAGCAGTTTTCTTTTCTTGTTGAGTCTCTGCTGGGTTTGGATATCAGGATGATGTTGGTCTCACAAAATGATCTGGGGAGGATTCCCTCTTTTTATATTGTTTGGAATAGTTTCAGAAGGAATGGTACCAGCTCCTCTTTGTACATCTGATAGAATTTGGCTGTAAACCCATCTGGACCTGGGCTTTTTTTGGTTGGTAGGCTATTAATTGCTGCCTCAACTTCATCCCTTATTATTGGTCTATTCAGGGTTTTGACTTCTTCCTGGTTTAGGCTTGGGAGAATGCAAGTGTCCAGGAATTTATCCATTTCCTCCAGGCTTACTAGTTTATGTGCATAGAGTTGTTTGTAGTAATCTCTGTTGGTGGTTTGTATTTCTATGGAATCTGTGATGATATCCCCTTTATCATTTTTTATTGCATCTATTCGATTCTTCTCTCTTTTCTTTTTTATTAATCTGGCTAGTGGTCTGTCTGTTTTGTTGATCTTTTCAAAAAACAAGCTCCTGGATTTATTGATTTTTTGAAGGGTTTTTTTTTGTGTCTCCAGAGCATTTCAGATTGCTTGTTTTGTGGGGGTGGTAACTGCCAAGCCAGATCGCCTGGTTCCCTGTCTCTGCCCCTTCCCTTTCAGTTGAATGGGTGGCTCTGTCTCCCAGGCATTCCAGGTGCCAGTTGAAATGGTTGCCCAGATTTGTATGAGTTTCTGTGTGCCAAGCTGGCACCGGTTGAAGCCACAGTGCTGAAAACTCATGTCACTTTTCGGCCCGGGAATCTCCTGGTCTGTGGGCAGTGAAAATTTGTTTGGAAATGTGGTGGGCACTCACCATTTGTGTTGTTCTTGCTGGGAACTGCATTCCGGAGCTGTTCCTATTTGGCCATCTTGGATCCTCCCCTACTAAAATATTTTTTTAACCATTCACTCCCTACTGAACTTTTGGCAAGATGATGAAATAAATCATATCTAATATTTTCTCTTCTGCAATTCAAAATCTTTAATGAATTAAAAAAAGGCAATACACAGACAACACTACTCTCTTATTTTATCAACATGAACAATTCTCAAATGTATATGGTTAACATATATAGAACTTGGCTTAGAGATGTGTCTGTGTTATAGGACAAAAGTATGGATTTTAAAATCAGTAAGAGCTATATTTGAATCTTGGTTTTTGACTCTTATTCATACATGAATTCATCTTAAATTATTTTTGTATCACTTTTCTCTGTAATGTGATAGTCACAGCAGCTAACTTTTTTTTGCAACAAATCTGAAAAGTAGGTTGATTATTTCATATTACACATAGCACATAGGACAGGAACAACTACCAATCATGTGTACCTGACTTCAGAACTGAGTCTGAACTCTGCCTTTCACTATTTCAAGTTGAGTTAAGTCAAAACTTGTAGCTTGTACCTAAAAGTCTATCTTAGGGCAGATGGTGCTTCACTAGGTACAGGTTACAACTGCCCCTAGTCTTTGGTCAGTTTCTTAGTTGCAAGTGCTTGAGGATACTCCTTTTTGCAGAATTTTCCAAATTTTCCTTTCGTAGCTCAGTGATGGAAATAAAAAAGAAAGCTGTGTGCAGGCCATTATTCAACAGCCAAGACTCTACTTGTGGTAAATTCAACTGGGTTGTATAGTCCCAGAAAAGTAAACCACTGTGGCTGCTTGTATCAACTCACTTCACTCTCTATTACCTTCTTTCCTGTTCTTACGCAATTTCTGCCACCAGACAAATCCCTTTTTCACCTACACCTTTAACTCCTGCTGTTTATTACCAAATTCCACCCAAGTACATGCCAGCATTTGTAAAACACTGATCTACGAAACAGAAAATTAATGAGGCAATACTTCATTACACTTATAAAATAAAATTGGCACCCTAGGGAACAAAATGAAGTGTCTGGAAATTCTCTTCCTCATATAAGTCAGCTACAAATTCAGAAATTAATAAACTCAATTAATAAATTTCTCTTTCATTTTCATGTTGATTATCTCAGTATTTAATACAAACTTAAGAAATACTGCCAATACTAAATAGAATGAACAAATTTATATTAAAAATTACAAATGAAATGTCATTTTTGTGGTAAGCATTTAATAAATAATATTATTTAAAATGATTTCAATTCCAGATAATTTTTCAACTAGATTTACATTTACCGGTTTCCTAAATTTCTAGTAGAAATTAACAACAGACAAATTATGAACAACCACAAAATGGAAAATACATTTTTGTAAACTTCTGAATTGTTGTAAGCTTTAAAATATGAAATGTTGAAACATGGAGCTTGTTGGATAATTTCTTTTTAAAATATGATTTGCTTAAAAAGAATGACTTGAATGTTTTTGTATGAAATTAAACTTAATTTGTTCTATAAAAACTACTAAAATGCTCAAAAATAACTAACGTCTGCTTGGGCTACATTCTTCATGTTGCTAATGTATAGACAGGCAGTTCCCAAATACTAATTATGATATATTTCTTTAAAGTGTTTTACAGAAAAGTAGTGTGAAGTGTTATCATTTTTCCCCATAAGCAATCAGTAGTATTCCACTGGACAGAAGGGATGCAGTTAGTGTTTTGACACTAGATGGCATTCCTGTATAATCAGAAGAGCAAAAGGCTAATGCAGTTGCTGGTCTTTTTTTCCTGAGACCCGTTATAAATTCAGAAATGGATTGCAGCTGGGAAAAATTAAATATAGGCTTTTATTGGGAAGATTATGTGAATAAGCCAATTTTGTATCATGTTATTTACAGTTTGTTGACTATTAAAAATTATTTTCCTGCCTTCACTGAATTAGAAGAATGAATGCCAGCTACAAAAAGCCATCTTTTTACTTTTTATCTATCATGTCCACTTTCATGCAAGTATTTTTGTTTATGTTGATAATGCAGAAAAAATATTTCTTTAAATTTTCTATAGAATTGGATTACACATTCGTTCCGATGAGAACATAGTTTTAAGTATCAAAATTGAAAATTCTCTTTAGGTTTGTAATTATTGTAAATAGTTTAAGCAACATTTAAAAACCCCTTTAAATTAGTCTAAAACTTGTGCTTTTCTGGAAAAGTCTTATTCCTTGCCATTTGTATATTATAGTTAAATAAACTACTAGTTTAACTTTATGTGCACTTTAACATTATTCAAATATATGTATGTTCTTGTAAAGATGAAACTTCTCAGACGTCTGTATAAAATGCAAATAAAGAAAATGACGATATTTGTGAAAAAAAAATTGAGGAGAAAAAAGTGACTGTTCAAAACCTGGTTTTAAGGACATCAATATCTCAGGAATCTGCAAGTTATTCATGGCACCCAGTTAAGATCCTCAGTATTAGACAAAAACACACAAATGCAAATTTTAATAAAATTAGCTACTTTTCTTCAAAATTATGCTAAAAAGTACATATTTTCTTGCATTTGTTCTTTCTATGGAATGAGAGGAAACATTCATGATTGTAACGAGGACATATTTATTAGCATGTCTCCAGCAAATCACAGATATTTTCTCTAATTTTCAAAGCAATGGATTTAGCTTAATGCTGCCCGCTTCCCATTAGACACGGGGAAAGCCTTGGTTGGGAGAACTAACTTACTTATCACAGGTTACCAAGTATTAGGACTAGAATTAAACTGCAGTCTCTGAATCCACACACAACACATTTTTCACTACATAATTCAGTATTCTTGTTAGGCTGAATTATGGCACCTGCCATAATTTATATATTGGTATTACAACCCCTAGACCTAAGAATGTAACCATATTTGGAGACAAGGCCATTAAAGAGATAACTATGTTTAATTAGGTCTTATAAGGCGGGACCCTTGTCCAATATGGTCAGAGTTCTCAAAACAAGAGAAAGAGACATTACAGATTGTCATTTACAGAGGAAAGACCATGTGAGGACACACAAAAAGTCAGCCATCTTCAAACCGAGGAGAAAGGCCTTGGGAGAAACTCAACCTGCTAACGTCCTGATTTTGGATTTCCTCCCTCCAGAACTGTAACAAAAATAAATTTCTATTTTTTAATCCTCCTAGTTTGTTACATTTTGTTATGACATCCCTAGAAAACTACTACAATGCTCAAAACAGTATTAATATGTAATAGAATCTAGTTTATCATAACGTCCCATATATTTAAATCAAAGAGTCTTTGCAAAAACTTTCTTAAAGTAGAATATACACACAATGCCACAGGTTCAACCATCAGGTATTTTTTTAGTGCCCCCCCACCAAATGTATATATATAGATTTTTACCTCAAATCAATAGAAGAGGGTGTCTGGGATAAGATAAGGGGTTGCAGAAACTAAGATTCCTATTACGCAAATGAAGCCTCCCATAGCAGGCTTCAGAGAGAGTAGATTGTAAATGTTTCTTATCAAACTTAAAAAGGTGCCAAACTTTGTGTATACATGTATACACACAGAAAGAGCAGGGAATATTTTAGATTAGACTGACTGAATTTTTACCTAAAAGGATCTGAAAAGACACTGTCTTAATAGGGAAGGTATCTGTATATTGATATGGATGACATATTACTGAATGTAAAGAGCAAGACCAACAGCAACATATATGAAAATGGAATATAGCATTTTAGATAAGAATTAATATATGAGTATGTATAAAATAAATGCACATACATGCATGGATACACATATTTATTATTGTTATGTTTGTGGAAGTACAGTTAACATACATTAGAATTCACCCTCTACAGTGCTCAGCTCTGTGAATTTTTACAAAAGAGCAGTCATGTTACACCTATCAAAATCAAATATAAAATAATTTCATTATTCCCCAATTTTTCTTCTATTTGAATCTAATATCTTAACCAATTCCCAGATAATATCTTCATAGTTTTTCTTTATTAGAATGTTTTATAAATTAAAACATACAGTATTTAGCTTTGGGAGCCTGAAACTTTATTTTGTTTCAGTTTTTTGTTCTTATAATTAATTAGAAACTTATCCATGTTGTTGTGTATACCAGTTGGTTTTATGGTGGCATTATTTTTTTGTGTGTGCTGAGTACTATCCTACTACCTGGATATATTAGAAATTGCTCATGCATTTGGTTTTTTTTCTGGTTTCATCAATTATGAATAGAGTCACTAAAACATTTGCATGAGGTTTTTGGGTGAACAAATGTTTTCATTTTTCTTAAATACCTTAGTGTGGGGATATATGCCTAAAATATATTTTATTTAAGTGCCAAGGCATTTTCCAAAATGATATTTCATTTTATATTCCAACCAATATTGTATGATTTTTCCAGGGACTGCACATCCTAATCAGAGCTTGGCATTTTAAAACATTTTTTTCCAATATTCTAAAGAGTTTAAGTGTACATTTCCCTAAAGATTAATAATGTTCTTATTTTTTCATGTGTATATTTGCCTCTAATATATAAATCTTTATTAAAGTATCCATCCAAATATTCTGCTTACTTTTAATTGAGTTGTTCATTATTGAATTTTGCAGGTTCTATGTATATTCTGGTTATTTGTTCTTTACTAGATATGTGTGTTGATGAAGGGAATAAAACTTTGTAAAATATTTGAACAGATTTATTCTGAGCCAAATATGAGTAACATTGCTTTGTAACACAGCCCCAGGAAATTCCGAGAACATATGCCCCAGGTGGTCTAGCTGCAGCTTGATTTTACCCATTTTAGGGAGACATAAGGCATCAATCAATATATGGATATACACTGATTTTATTATGGAATGGCAGGACAACTCAAAGTGGGGGCTTCCAGATCATAGGTAGATTCAAATATTTTCTGATTAGCAATTGGTTGAAAAAGTTTATCTAAAGACCTGAAATCCATAGAAGAGAGTGTCTAGGATGAAATAAAGGGTTGTGGAGACTAAGGTTCCTGTTATGCAAATGAAGCCTAACCATAGCAGGCTTCTGAGAGAACAGATTGTAAATGTTGTTTATCAAACTTAAAAAGGTGCTGGACTTTTAGTTAATTCTCAACTGTATTAGGAAGCCTGAAAATAGAAAGGGATTTTTTTAATAGAACGTAGACTTGTTTTTCCACAGAGGATGGCTTTGCAGGGCTATTTTAAAATATATCAAGAACATATATTTTGGTATAAAATACTTCAGTTTTTTTCAGGGCCTGCTATCTGTTACATTGGTATTGTATTGCTATAAAGGGTCTGCTTTGTCAGTCTTAAGGTCTCTGTTTCAATGTTAATGCTTTTCCTTTGTGCCTGAATTACTTAGGAATGAGGATATAATGAGAAAAATCCAATCACCAATTCCCATGATGGCCTCAAATAGTGTTTCAGGTTAACTTTGGAATGCCCAAGAAGGGAGGTACATTCTGTTTGTTGGGAAACTTAAAATTTTATATTCAGTTCACACATTTTTGTAAATACATTCTTCTAATTACATACTTGTATAATTTTCTTAAAATTATCTTTGACAGAGCAGAAGATTTTAATTGTTTTAAAGTCAAATTTATCAATTATTTCTGTAGGAGTTGTGCTTCTGAAGTAATATCCAAAAACTCTTATATAGCTAATGTAACAAAGGTGGTCTTCAATTTTTTTTTTATTTCAAGTTATATAATTTTAGGTTATACATAGAGTCCTTAATTTTGATATAAGTCATTAGGCATAATCAAGGTTTATTTTTTCCATATGATGTCCAGTATTTTTAGCACCATTTGTTGAAAAATCTGCTATTGCCCCATTTAATTGCATTTTAAACTTTGCTTTGCTAGTATCAATTATATAAAGCTTGATATATTTCTGGATTCTACGTTTTGTTCCACTGATATATGAGACTACCTTTTTACTGAAACCAATAGGACAAGAGCAAAAATTTGCATTAGTAAAGAAGAGATGAATCTTAAAAGTCAAGACACTGAGGAAAATTTTTCAAAGGCATTTTAGAGAACTTTGTGGCAGTTTCTCCCATCACAGGCTCAAAGCCTAAGAGGTAAGAATGATTTCATGGGCCATGCCCAGGTCCCTTCTGCACCATCCAACCTTGGGACAGTACTCTCTATGTCCCAGCTACTCAGACTTTACCTGTGGCTAAATGGGCCCCAGATACATCTCAGGCCACTTGCTCCACAGGGTGCAAGTCCTAATCCTTGGAACCTTACACATGCTGTTAAGCCTTTGGGTACACAGAGGGCAAGAGTTGAGGCTTATGAGCCTCTGCCTAGTTTTCAGAGGATGCATGGAAATGCCTGGATGTCCAGGCAGAAGTCTGCTGAAGGGGCAGAGCCCTCATGGAGAACCTCTGCTAGGGCAGTGTGAAAGGAAAATGTGGGACTGGAGCCCTTTTACACAGTCCCCATTGGGGCACTGTCTAGTGGAGCTGTGAGAAGAGGGCTACGATCCTTCAGACTTCAGAATGATACATCCATTGACAGCTTGCACTGTGCACCTGGAAAAGCCACAGACACTTAATGCCAGCCAGTAAAAGCAGCCACAGAGGCTGTACCCTGCAGTGCTATAGGAGTGGAGCTGCCCAAGTTCGTGGGAACCCACCCTTTGCATCAGTGGGGACTGGCTGTGAGACATGAGGTCAAAGAAAATTATTTTGGAGATTTTAGATTAAATGATTGCCTTGCTGGGTTTCAGACTTGCCTGGGGCCTATAGCCACTTGGGGTTGGCTGATCTGTCCCTCCTGAAATGAGTATATTTACTCATTGCATATACCCCCATTGTATCTGGAAAGATATTAAATTGCTTTTGATTTTTACAGGCTCATAGGTGAAAGGTACGTTCCTTGTCTCAGATGAGAATTTGTACTACAAACTTTTCAGTTGCTGCTAAAATAGTTAATACTTGGGGGAACTGTTAAAAAGGGATTATTGTATTTTGAATTGTGAGAAGGACATGAGATTTTGAAGAAACAGGAATCGAATGATAAGCAACTCTCTCCCTCAGGAATACCTATGACTTGCATGTTTGGATGCTTTTCATTACCTCATATTACTCAAAGCTTTGCTAATTTTAAATATTATATTTTATTTTTGTCTATGTGGGTTAATTTGAAAGACTTGTCTTCAAGCTTGGAAATTATTTCTTCTACTTGGTCTAATTTATTGTTAACACTTTAACTATATTTTATGTTTTCTTAATGACTTTTTATTTCCAGTTCTTTTTGTTTGAGTATCTATCTTTTTATAACTTTAAAATTTATATTCTGGATTGTTTTTTCTGTTCTTTTGTGATGACTTTCAACTTTATCTTAGATTTTCTTGAGTTTTCTTTCAATCCATATTTTGAATTCTTTACATGCCATTTCAGATTTGTGTGTGTGTGTTAGACTTCATTGCTAGAAAGCAAATGTGACTTTTTTTGGAGCTGTTGTATTACCCTGTTTTCTCATACTGCCAGAATTGTTCTTTCTCACCAGGAGAAGCTGAAGCTGTCATTTATTACTTTTGAATTTACTTTCTTTTGAATGGGACTTTTCCACTATTGAGAGTATGTCTGTAATGTATGTTGAATAGGGTTGTTTGGCTTTTCTTTGGGCACTTTCAGGACCTCAAGGCTCTACATGAATTCCTTAGTGATAGACAGCCTTAGTGTAGTGGTTTTCTCAAATGCTTATTAAAGTAAAGTAGTGATGTAATGGGTTTGTGCATAGGCCTTCAGCCTCCTGCAGAGACAGGGTGGTAGAGGTTTCAAGATACGTATCTCATTCTCAAGTGCAGTGTACATGAGGCATATATTTTGTATTGGATTATTCAGCTAGAGCTCTAGGCCACTAGGTGGTACTTACAGTAGGAGTTGGCTACACTGGTACCAGTAGGGTATATATTTGATCTATATTTACCTAAAGAAGCTCTTTGATGTCTCAGTTCAAGAAGACACAGTGCCTTGGGCTCTACTCTCAGCCCTGAAGTGGGGGAAGCTGAGTGGATCTGTATTGGGCTGGTATACCCTTGGGTCCCCCAATGTGTGCAAGCACCAGCCTTGATGGGTGAAGCAGAAAAACTGCATAGACATTGCATAATTTACTCTGTCATAAACAGCCTCTGTGTGGTTGCTTTCTCAAGCACTGGTTCCAGTGGTAATATACCAGATGGATGAGCAAGCTCGGGCCTCCCCAGTAGCCAGGGTGTTGTGGGAGATGGTAGAAAATTAGGTAATGCTATGCTGTTTTCCTTCCTGAGTGCTACGCATTGCGTCAGCTGATATTGTAATGGGTTGTTCAGGTTGACCTCTTGGCCAGTAAGTGTTATTTGCAGTAGATGTTACACTACCAGCTATGGCAGTGGCCCTGGGATTTACACCTGACATTTGTTAACCAGGAGAAGTACTCAGATGTCCCAGGCAATAGGAAAGGCATGGAACTCCCTATAATTCTTTTCCTATATTCTGCCACCAAGCAGGTGGATGGGGGTGGGGGTTGGGTCCAGCTGGGTTGGGCCTGGGTGAGGCAAGCCCACATTCAGGCTCTCCAATGATAGGCATAAGAAGGGGCCCAAGTAGGGATAAGAGGGCAGTTTCTTGGTTGCTAAGTCAATGTTCCAGGTAAGAGTGGAACTGCTTCTACCACTCAACAGAGCCCACATGGAGAGAGAAGGGCAATCCAGCCTTCAAAGCCCAGCCAACAATAGGGAGAGCCCTCCAGTTCCCATATCCTAGACTCAGTGACCTTCTCCTGACAGCAAGTTAGAAGAGCCAGCTGAATTTCAAGCAGTTTGTGCTGAGATCATGAAATTGCCTCGGCCTATAAGACCCTCAACCAGGAAAGAAATTATGGCTTCTAAGACACAACCCTACTGGTCTGAGCCTCTGAATGGAGATATGTCCAATTCTCTGCCTGTAAAAAGAGCCCATTTCCTGCTCACCTCTTAGTTCTTGCCATGGGGAGTTTGTCTCCACTCAAGATTAGATAACAAATCTCAGTTGGGAGAATTTCCCAACCTATAAATTCTGCCCAAGTTGACTGACAGATTTCCAAAAGGTCCCCATGTATTAGGAATAGAAATGGATTTTTTTTCTATCAGTGCTGGCATCTGGGACTGTATACAGAACACCTCCCAGTGATATTCCTTCTCATAGACTCCCCTTTGCTCACCATATAAGATTCAGCACTGGATAGTCAAGGAACTCTGCAATAGCTCTGATTTCCTTGTTCTCCAGTAGGAATGCAGCCCCAACCCTCATGCATGTTCTGAAGTCTCGCAGTTTTCTGTAGGACCCACAGTGCAGGGAGCTGCCCATTACTCCTTTCAGAGTATCTGAAGCTTCTTCCACATTCTCTGTTGATTTCTTGTGTTTAAATCAAGCCATTATAATCAGAAGATCATCTGTATTAAATATTAAAATCAGGTTGTGTAATTCCATACAATGTATTCTTTTCCATTATTTTAATTCTTCTAGGGAATTTTTCATGAGTATTTTCAAATCATGTGGCTAATATCCACAAAAATTTATTCTGAAGTTTTTATTGCAATGGCATTGAACCTACTGATTGATTTGGATGGAACTGATGTCTTAAAAATATTGAGTCTTTTAATCTATGAATGCAATATATCTCTCCCTTTACTTATATCTTCTTAAATATCTTTCCGAAAATATTAGCTGATTTTCTAAGTTTTGATTTCGGTCATCTTTGATGAAATTCATCCATAAGAATTTCATTTCTTTCTTTTTTTTCTTTTGTGACGGCATCTTAAACTGTTCACTTAGGCTGGAGTGTGGTGAATTGGACAATCTCGGCTCACTGCAACCTCTACCTCCCAGATTCAAGCAATTCTTTTGCCTCAGCCTCCCAAGTAGCTGGGACTACAAGAGCACGTGCCACTACACTTGGCTAATTTCTGTATTTTTAGTAGAGACAGGGTTTCACCATGTTGACCTGGCTGGTCTCAAACTCCTGATCTCAAGTGATCCACCTGCCTTGGCCTCCCAAAGTGCTGGGATTATAGACATGAGCCACTGCACCCAGCTTAAGAATTTCTTATTTTCAATGCTGTTATAATTTATATCTTGCCAACTTGCTAAATTCTGTTTTCTGTTTTATAGATTCCTCAATTTTTTTATATAGACAATTATGTAAATGAATAAATTCAGTTTTTCATCCTTCTTTTCATTTATACTAATTTGTAATTTCCTTTGCCTTGTGGCACTTGTTTACATCTACAATACCATGTTGAATTAAATTGTGAAACAGATATTCTTTCCTTTCTCATGTTATAATTACTTAACCCATTTGCAAATATAGAGTTGACTTTAAGATTTTAATACCTGCCCTTTATTATGTTGAGGAATTTCTCAAGGTTTTCAGAATTAAAAAAAAGTTCTTAATGAATATCGAATATTTTTATGCTTTTTCTTCATTTGTCAAAAATCATATATTTTGTTTATGTAGTAAAGTACTTTGAGTTTTGAATGTTGTGCTAGCCTTGGATAGTTTATCTTCAGAATAAACCCCACTTAGTAATAAAAAATTCTTGATATTAAAAAACATAACTAATGAAAACAATTTCATGCAAATTAATAATACAATAATACATATGACTTTAAAAACAAATGCAGCTCACCAGACAGGAACTCTAAATGAATCCTAAACTTTAGTCAATAATTTTAGTGGTTTAGAAATACATTTTGGGGATATGTATTAGGTTACAACAAATGTCAAAGTTTCAGAAGTCAAAGTTTTAAGTAAAATGGGAGATTAAAAGTAATTACAATATCTTGGTTATATAAAATTATCAATGATAAATATACACTGGAAATTTAACATTAACTAATATTAAAATGAAGTCTCAACTTTACTAATACTCATTCTATAACTCTCCGCTAAAAATATCCAGAAACATTGGTACCTCTGTAACAATGAACATTCTAACCATAAAATACATGATTTCCTATTAAATTACAAAATGTATCCTTTGGACAATTGCTAATTCTAAGTCTAACTCAGGTAATGTACAAGAGGAGCATAAGACTTTATGATGTGCCAGAAGCAAGAAACTCTAAGATGAGTGGATTCATTCATATGGATGCAGAAGTCAGCCTAAAGATCTTAGCACAGTAATTGCTAAATTTGTGAAAATTGGAGCATCAAAATATTATTGATTATAATTGATCACGACAAAATGAGTAAGACAAACACAAAATACCATGACCTGAATATTTGTGTATTCTCAAAACCCATATGTCTAAAACCTAATAAAAATATGTTGGTATTAAGTAGGTGATTAGATCCTGAGGAACCGGAGCACTGGTGAATAGGATTAGTGCCCTTATGAGTGAAGTCTCTTGAAGTTGTTTTTTCCTTGCCATCTCGAAAGGAAAATAAAAACCTGGGAACCCAATTCACTCTGCCAAAAGGAAAACATTAAGCTGAGAGCAGAGTCACATAAGAAGTTGTCTTTCTATTTGCCCCTAAGCAGATAACTACAGATAAAAGGTTAAATATATCCACAGGCAGCTACTCTATGTTCACCTTATCTTATGTAGAGTGCAGATTTACTGAGCACCAGAGGAATGCATGACTGATTATTCCTATACTTGTTTCTTTTCTCTTGCAACATGTGGATTATCATACCCTCCTTAACTCCCTTCCAGCCCACTTTCCCCTTTAAATGTTGAAGCCCTCATAATCATCTTTGGAGAAATGCAGAGACCACAGTCTGTTTCTGTGATTTCATGTTTATTTCTTTGATGCATGTTCTTAACCTTGGCAAAATAAACTTCTAAATTGATTGAGACCTGTCTCAGATACTTTTTGGTTCACACCTACAATGTGAGGGCACGTATAGAAGGTGACATCTATGAACAAAAAAAGTCGGCTCTCATCAAACACCAAATTTGCTGGTACCTTGATCTGGGGTTCCCCAGACTCCAGGCCAGTGAAAACTTAATTTCTTTTGTTTATAAGCCTACTGGTTTATGGTATTTCGTTATATCAGCCGGAAGGAACTAAGACACCAAACAAATAAAATTACTTATTAGCACAGTTAGATTTTTCTGACATATCTGTTTCTTACTCTGAAAATTGATGTTAAAGAAATAGGTAAACTATTGTTCTGTCATTTCCTTAGAAATTACACTTAATTCAACAAGTAATTCCAAATAATGAGTATATCATATCCTCACAATAGCAATGCTAGTATAACAAACTAAAAGCAATCACAGAATTTGAAAATTGCCAGTGCCTCCCCAGTGAAATAATTGACTCAGAAAAGAACCACAAATCAATGCTAAAGCCAATGGTTAAAATGTTGCTGAGGAACTGAATATTCACATGGCATGAATTACATATTACTAACAAAAAAAAATCATGGCTTGGATTACATATTATTTACAAAAAAATGGTGACAGCGCAGTGGAGAGAAAAAAATGACACAATGTGTCACTGAGTGTTAAAACCTTCAATCTGAATCTAATCTAGCTCCTCTCATTTGGAGCGAATTTCCAGTTTAAAGGAATGCAGGAGATAGAGAAAAATAACAAAAAGGAAGGGCAGACTCTATGCTAAAATAAATAGCATAGTAACAAAACAAAATAAAATATGTGGTCATTAAACATTTTTTGTTTGTTTGAGGGGAAAAGTGAATGGCATTTTGGGAAAAGTTTAGAAAATAAGAAATGGAATGTATTTTAGATAATAATAAGAATTGTTGCTGATTGTGTTAGCATGATAATTGAATTATTGTTAAATGAGAACAATTTTCTCTGTGATTTGAATGTATTTGTTAAAGACCTGAGAAGTAAAATGTTAACGTAGCTATAAATAATTTGAAATATTTTAGCTTTTCAATATTTGATCTTTTGTGTGAGTAAACAAAGCAAATATAGCAAAAATTGAACAATTATTAAATGTAGGTGTTTGTTAGGTATAACTTAATGCTTCCTGCAATATATTTCTCTTTATAGGTGAAATTATTTGAGAATAAAAATTTAGAGTTTCTTAGACCTTTTGATACATCCATAATATCAATTAAGTACAGTATAAGTATTCATATTTAGTCCTTAGAATAAAAAATAGCTTTTTACATAGCAGTGAGATTCTCAAACAAATCCAGTATTCTGACATACATATATGACAAGTAATTTTCTAATGACACATGTTCAATGTTTATTGAGAGAGATAGAGAGAGATAAATGTGTTATTTCTAAACATGTAGTCAGCTAAAGGAGTTATAGTTAAGAATTCCTTCTGAGTATTTTAAAATATCAGACCATCAATCATTTATAGACTTTGAGAAAACAAGTGTCATTTAGTATGGGCTTAGATGACAGAAAACTAATTTAATGATTCAAAACTACATTCTCTGTTATGTCAGGAGTGTACTGCTCAGAGTTCTTTACCAGCCCTGCATGACCTGACATAAAATCCAATACAGAACATGCCCAAAGGCATTCTGTTGCAAGGTACAAGAAGTCTTTTGCCTGGTTAAATGACAAAAAGGGAGGGATGGAAGGTGACTTGCTTGTAGCGACCTCTAAATCTTTCCAATTACTAATTCTCTGATTGCAAATGCACATTGTTTCAGCTATGCTATAGCAGAAAAATAAATAAATTTTAAGTCATTTTGGAGTCTTATGAGGTTATGTTGCATTTTTGGAAAGTAAACTTTTCAGTGTGGCTTAATGAACTCTTAAAGTCCTAGGAAAAAATGAATAGTATAAATTAGTCAATGCAGACGTAAGTTTGATAGTTATGTGTGTCCCTTGGATTTTTGTATGCTTGATGTCACAACTGTATTCTAGAAAACGCAATTAGTAACGGAAAATCTAATTCATTTTCTATGTTTTTGAACTAATAATTCTCCACTAAGAAAGAAATGTTTTATTTATGTTAATGAAAAATTCAATATCTGATCTTTGAAAAACCACACTCTTTTCTACATCACACATATTCCACTGTGAGAGATGGAAATAGTAACATTTAACTGAATTGCCATGAGGATCTCTCTCTGCTACCATTAGCATCTAATCAGGCCTTCAGTTCCAAATACACACATTTTCTGTTACATTAAACTCAATTGCATATGGAAGCTACTTTGAGTAACTTCTTTCTCATCAAATTATTTCTGTATTTGTAAATTTCCTTGTGGGAAGCCCTTATGTGTAAGTACCAGCAATAATATACAATATTCATAGTAGTAATAAATGTGGTATTTCTGAATTTCCTTCAGGCCTCATGTATTGATTCAAACATGTTACAGCAAGGTAATTGTAACATTTTGATTATTTGTTATAGATACAGAGTTTGATATTTAAAAAAAATTAAACCCTAGACATCTCTATATACTATGTATTTGTCATATTAACAGGCCTTATTTCCACACTAATAAGTCTTATTGATTTTCACATTAATCAGTGATAATATTAGACTCATGAACTGATTCTGGCTGCATGCAGGGCTATAAACAAAATATATTTTCTCCTTCACAATACGTTTTTGCCTGAAGTACATATTGTTCTACAGGGTGAAATGTAAACAAATTCTATTAATTTTCAGCAAGTAACTGAGCAGGGAAATAAAATTACCATTTGATTGTAACAAGAAAAATTTTAAACAGAACATATAAATCAGTATTATTGGCAGCTGGAAAAGACACATTGCCTAGATTACTGTTAGTGACTAGGGAAATAAATGACCATTTTAGAGGATTTCAAAGCACTTGGATGAGTAAATGAAAATAGCTTCTGAAAACTGCTGATGAGAATTCATCATAATGGAGGTCTAAATGATATAAACAACATTTATTTCCCTGATTTGATTATTCTAAAAGGGAATCAAGTTTGGGTAACAAGAGATTTCTTTATATAAGATAAATGCTGAAACAGCATGAAAGAAGATTCAGACACCGGGGCCCTTCAGGGGGTGGGGGCTAGAGTAGGGATAGCATTAGGAGAAATATCTAATGTAGATGACAGGTTGATGGGTACAGCAAACCACCATGGTGCGTGTATACTTATGCAACAAACCTGCACGTTCTGCACATGTATCTCAGAACCTAAAGTATAATAAAAAAAAAAAAGAAAGAAAAAACATTAGGTAATGATGGAGGAGAGAATAAGGAAATATTATATATTATTGTGAGTGAGTATGGCTTAGTGGCTTAGTGGAAGAAACTCTTTCTCAAGGATTAGGTATTTTTATTCAGTTTTAAAGCAACATTAAATTTCAGTTAATGGGGACAAAATATGGTGACCTACTCTCAGGACCATAAAATCAGGGTAGCAGAAACTCTGGTTGGAGTTAAAACTAGATCCAGGGATATGGATAATCAAAGGTTGTTATTGTTGCTGTTACCTGCATTCTATTTCACTGTATATCCTCAAAACAACAACAAAAAGAGAATATTCAGAAAGAGTTTGAGATGATACTAACAGGTAGAAAAAATAGTCTAGTTTACATGATTTTGAATTTAAAGATCCAAAACTTATCTACATGCCCAGGAAGAAACACCCTGGTGTTTCTCTTTTAGAATATGATGCAGGGTGTTCAGCCAGGTGTTACATTAGAGCATCAGTTTGTCTTTGACACTAGATAACAAACACTGCATTCAAATTCAATTCTTTCAATCATGAGCTATGTGACTTTAGATTAAGCTCTTGCAGCCTAATTTTCTCCTTTATGAAATGATTTGGTTTGCTGTTATGTGATGAATGCAATAATGGCTGAAGATATATGATATAGCATTTGGATTCAATATGTGTGCCCTAAAAATATATTTTTTTGTCAAGACACAATTTTTAAATTTGATATATTTTTTAAGTCTTTGTAATTTTGGTAAATTTGGAAGCTATAGCTACATATACATCGAGGTTTCTAGAAGCTCTAAGTTGGCATATAAAGAAGAAATATTTTAATAATAACCAAGCTAAGATTAATAAGCTGAAGATCTTCTGAGATTATTGAGATCTTTTATTCTAATTTAAAGATTTGATCGTTTATGAGGAAAGGATACATCATTAGGAGATGTAATTATATTAACAAAATGTATCCATTTCTTTTGAAACTACAATTTTATATTTCAAATGCAATTATTTTACTTCAGATTTTTAAAAAGGAAATCTGATATAAATTTTATTTTTTATTTTTGTGAATCCAAATTTTAATAGATAATTTTAAGAAATATGTAAAGTAGATTCTCAAGGGCTGCCTGAACTTAAGTGACTTATTGATATACTTGCCTCTAATGTATTTTACGTCTTGCCTATGAACCATAAAATTGTTTTTATCCCTGTAATTCCTATGACTTTATTATTCATCCTACAGTATTATTTTCTGTTACTGTTTTCTTTCAAAGTGACTAAAGTCTACGTTCCGTGTTTATAAAACTCTGTAAAACACAAACATAAATTCTTTTACACAAACAAGATGTTCTTAGTGCAGTGCTCTAATCAGATCACTTCCTAGGTTATTTAAATATAAACATAAGACAGTTCCCTGTCTTTGAATAATATTGATTGTAAAAAAGAAAACAAAAATTAAAACAGGTATCCTGTATACTTCAAAAATGTTAATAAAGACTTATTTACAGGACGATATGTGAACACAGATGATGGACATCAGTGAGAGCCTGCACATTCAGGGTGAGCAGAAGACAGTCACTCTGAATAGAGGCTTAAAATAATAATGGAGATTAACAATGAGTATAAATGAAGGAAAAGTCTTCCTGACAGGAAATAGCAAGATCTAAGTCATGGGATCTTAGTGCAACATGTAATCTGAGTAATCTTTTCCAAAAGCTATCCCATAAGGCAAACAATAATGGAAGGTGTGGCTGGAGAGGCAGGTGATTGTATATGATGCTAAGTTGATTAAAGATCTCATGAAGACAGTGCACATCACTGAAATTATAGTCAGCATACTCAAATAACCAAGTATGCTTTCAGATAGATGCCACTGGTTATTTTATAAAAAAATAGATTGAAGTTACAAAAGATGCAAGTAAAGGAATTAATTTTTATTAGTGGCTCAGGAGAAAAAAAATAAAGGCACAAATTAAAACATTGATAGTTATCATGAAAGACAGTGGGAATTAAAGGAGGAAATAAAGTATACAGAACAGAGGAGTTGGAAATAGACTATTCAGGGGCATGAGGTCTCTTGCATTCTGTTTTCGTATTTTGTCTGTGTGTTACATTTATTACTTCTTTAAATCTGAAGCAATAAATCACAGTCAATGTTCCTTCTGAAAAGTATTTGAAATTAAATTAAAATAAATATTTTACATAAAATATTATCAAACTGTAATAACCTTCATAAGCAATTGGTGGTAGTAAAGATTTATATTACAACTGCTGGAAGAATACGTGATAAATAAGATAACTGCTTTAGGTGGGAGTGACATTAATGTAAACTAAAATTCGTTTATTTAATGCAATATATATATCTATATTATACATAATTAATTATAAAAGCCTATTTTACAGAATGTAGGTTAATATTCAGAGAATATGAATAAGTGATTGTTAGTGAAGAAACGAAAAGATTTATGGAATATGTGATTTAAGTCTAGACTTAAAAATAGGTAGCAACTTAAATGTGGTTTGCATATTTAGCAAAACAAGCAACAAACCCAAGATGCCTAGTTAAATTTGAATTTCAGATAAACAATGGATAATGTATTAGTATAAATATGCTTCATGCAATATTGGCTATATATTTATACTAAAACTTAACCATTGTTTATCTGAATTTTAAACATAACTGATCATCTTGTATTTTATTTGGCAACCCCAGATTTAAAGGAAAATAGCAGGTAATAATAACACCAAAACAATAAAGTCATACGTGATATGTGTACCACATAAATAGTGGAGTGATTCTTTTTGACAAAGAAAATATGTTGTGACCAGAGAAACATAAGCTTAAAGAAATAGAAGTTCACATTTATATAGCATTAACTGTTAGATAGAGAAATGTAACTTGTAGAAGAAATGTGAAATCATTTAAAGCTTTGACAAGAAACTCAATCAAAATATATTCAAGAATAATCTATCGAGAAATTGAATTTAATGGGTTGGAATATTAAAGACTCTGGAGTCAGAAAAGGAATTCAAAATACTATTACTCCTAGGTCTGCAGCATACCCTTCTGATAAATTACATCAAGTAAAAAGAGAAAGTCTATGATAAAAAAGAAAGTGTGGTCAAGAGTATTAAATGTAATTGCAAAGACAGAATACTTGGGAAGGGTAATAAGCCTATTGAATACATTACCAGACTATTTATTTTTCTTTTTTGGTGTTAATAGGGAGTAGATCTCAATGTTTAGTGAGTGGGGGCCTTCTGATTTCAGCTGTGATGGGAATGATGGTACTGGAATAGCCCTCTCAAAGTAAACTACTAGAAAACTTGGCAAGATGTAAGAAATGAAAGTTTTCAGACATCAGGCAATAGGACACAAAGAACTGTGAAACCTGACTAGAGGCACTTCCTGATTTTAGAAGAGGAAATTCAATTAGAGCATGCTGGTCTAGGAGACAGAGATTGGTGCATGGGGAACTAAGACAAAATTTATTCAGTATAATAGCTGAGAGGAGGTATGTAGAAAAAGAGCTTTAGAAATCTTGGTAGGGAACCACTTGATTTCTTGACTGAATATAGCAAATCCTGAGTTCATGTCCTCTATAGGTTCCTGGAAACTTCAACTTTAAGCAAAATGACACATAATGAAACCGATGTTATCATAGTCTAATTGACATAAACAAGAGTTAAGTTCCTACAGAATATTTCTGGTCACAAAAATATCAATTTAGGCACACAAATTGACCTAACAAGCGCGTCTCTAGGATCTGAGAGGAAACCTGTGTATCCAGAGACAACCCACACAAACATGGGGAGAACATGCTATCTCCACAAAGACATGCAAACCACGTGGCTAGAAATCATTATTTTCTCATCATTTAAACAAAATCATATTAAACAAAATGATATTATTTGAGGACTTCCTGTAATAAGTTCTCATATATGGGCTGAGACTTCACAAAGTTGGGCAAAGAACAATTACCATGGGATAAAGGACTACCAAGTGGCTTGAAGTTGAAAAATGATTTCAGCTTACCAAATGCGGGCGGAAGTCCAATATTCAAATATCAAAACATATTGACTTTCTTGAACCCTGGGAATTTAGTAGATATCTTAGAAAGCCCACTTACTCCTTGGGAGTACAGCTAAAATGAGCCTTAAAGGATGAGATAGTCTTGTAAAAATTTACTTAATCTGAAATAAAATAAAATCCAACAGAAGAAAATCAGTACTGTTAAAAAGAAGAAAACAAAATCCAACAAGTCAATGCAACAATAAAAAATGTGGCACAGACTTGAAAAAAAATCAACCCATAGAAACAGAAATAAACAAGATGATGAATTAGCAGACAACAACTTTAAAAGAGCTATTACAACTATGCTTTGAAATTGAAAAGAAAACTATAAACATAATAATGAGAAAATGAAAACTATTTAAAAATGACAAAACTGGTCTCTGACAGGGGAATTATTCCATATCAAAAGTACATTTTCACTGGATGTTTTAAATAGTAGGTAGATACTGTAGAACAAAATGTCAGTTAAATTGAAGATAAGGCAAGAGAATCTAGTCTACCTAGTTTCAGAGAGAAGAAGGGCAGAAAAATAATGAATAGATTGTCAGTGATATCCATGAACTTTCAAGCAGTTTAATATTAGTGTGCAGAGAATCTCAGAAGTGTGAAGGAAGATACATTAAATATAGGGGGAGAAATCAGTGAAAGTAAACAGTGAAAAAAATAAAATGGTAAGAAAAAAAAATAGAACCGAAGTTAGTTATTTGAAAAGATTAATGAAATTGACTAAGCCCTAGCTAGACTGATAATAATACAGAAAATAACTAAAAAAAGGAGAAGAAAGAGTAATTATCAATATGAAGAATGAAGAAAGAAATAGTGTAAATGATACTAGTATTCAAATAAAATTACTGCAGTATTATGAAGAACTTCATGTTAATAAATGGGAATGATTTGATAATATGACAATTTCTTGAAAGACAAAATTGAGCAAGATTGTTCCAAAGAAAAAAAAAAGTAGAAATTTGAAATTCGTTAATAAATTGAATTTATAATTAAAAGTTTTCCCAGGAAAACTTGAGGCTCAAATGGCTTCAGTGGTAAATTCTATTAAACATTTAAGGAAGAAATAATACTATTTTTTATATCAATTCTTCCGTAAAATAAAAAGGGAAGAAAACCTTTTCAAAATAGGTTGTGCGATAGATAATAAAGCACACAAATAGATGCTCAACAGCACTGGTTCTCATTGAATTCAACTTTAAAGCACGCAAAATATGAATATGCATGTACTAAAAAGCACACAAATTAGTCTATTTCAAGTGTTGGCAAGGATGTGGAACAAAAGGAACTTTCATATGTTGCAGGTGGCACTACAATAAAACATAATTATTTTGAGGTATGCTTTGGTAATTCTTTGTAAAGTTAGCATACACACCATATGCTGCAACATTTCTATTTCTAGGTATTTATACAAAAGAAATAAAAGTAATATCTAAACAAAATGCTGTATACTGATTTCAGAAAAGCTCCATTGATAATAATTTCAAATATAATAATCCAAATGTCCAACAACTGGTGAACTATAGGACAAAAATGTGTGCATTTTTTAAAATTATACTTTAAGTTCTGGGGTACATGTGCAGATCGTGCAGGTTTGTTACGTAGGTATATATGTGCCATGGTGGTGGTTTGCTGCATACATCACCCCATTATCTACATTAGTTATTTCTCTAATACTCTCCCTCCCCAGTCCACCCCCCCAGCTATTCCTCACCTAGCCCCCCATCCCCTAGGCTCCAGTGTGTGATGTTCCCCTCCCTGTGTCTGTGAGTTCTCCTTGTTCAATACTCACTTATGTGTGAGAACATGTGGTGTTTGGTTTTCTGTTCTTCTGTCAGTTTGCTGAGAATGATGATTTCCAGCTTCATCCATGTTCCTTCAAAGGACATGAACTCATCATTTTTTTATTTCTGTATAGTATTCCATGGTGTATATGTGCCACATTTTCTTTATCCAGTCCATCATTGATGGGCATTTGGGTTGGTTCCAGGTCTTTGCTATCATAAACAGGACCACAATGAACATATGTGTGCATGTGTCTTTATAATAGAATGATTTATAATCATTTGAGTATATACCTTTTAATGGGATTGCTGAGTCAAATGGAATTTTTATTTCTAGATCCTTGAGGAATCACCACACTGTCTTCCACAATGGTTGAACTAATTTACACTCCCAACAACAGTGTAAAAGTGTTCCTTTTTCTCCACATCCTCTCCAGCATCTGTTGTCTCCAGATTTTTTAATGATCACCATTTTAACTGACATGAGATGGTATTTCAATGTGGTTTTGATTTGCATTTCTTTAATGACTAGTGATGATGAGCTTTTCTTCATATGTTTGTTGACTGTGCAAACGTTTTCTTTGAAAAGTGTCTGTTCATAACCTTTGCCCACTTTTTGATGGGGTTGTTTGTATTTTTTCTTGTAAATTTGTTTAAGTTCACTGTAGATTCTGGATATTAGCCATTTGTCACATGGGTAGATTGCAAAAATTTTTTCCCATTTTGTTGGTTGCTGGTTCACTCTATTGACAGTTTCTTTTGCTGTGCAGAAGCTCTTAAGTAGATCCCATTTGTCTATTTTGGCTTTTGTTGCCGTTGCTTTTGGTGTTTAAGTCATGAAGTCCGTGCCCATGTCTATGTCCTGAATGGTATTGCTTAGGTTTTCTTCTAGAGTTTTTATGGTATTAGGCCTCATGTTTAAATCTTGAATCCATCTAGAGTTAATTTTTGTATAAGGTGTAAGGAAGAGATTCAGTTTTAGCTTTCTGTATATGGCTAACCAGTTTTTCCAACACCATTTATTAAATAGGGAATCCTTTCTCCATTGTTTGTTTTTGTCAAGTTTGTCAAAGATCAGATGGTTGTAGTTGTGTGGTGTTCTTTCTGAGGCCTCTGTTCTGTTCCATTGGTCTATATCTCTGTTTTAGTACCTGTACCATGCTGTTTTGAGTACAGCCAACTTGTAATATAGTTCAAAGTCAGGTAGTGTGATGCCTCCAGCATTTTTGTTGTTGTTGTTGTT